>CM021102.1:618197339-618255508 GCA_007115665.2 Sequoiadendron giganteum | reverse complement strand
TCTCTCTCTCTCTCTCTCTCTCTCTCTCTCTCTCTCTCTCTCTCTTTAACCCTTAAACCCTTAAACCATCTACCCTCTCTCTCTACCCTCTACCCTCTACCCTAAACCTTTAACCCTCTACCCTTACACCCTCTCCCCTCTACCCTCTACCCTTAAACCATATACCCTCTACCCTTTATCTCTCTCCCACTCCCTCCCCCCCTCTCTCTCTCAAGTCTCTCCCTCCTACCCTCTACCCTCTACTCTTAAACCCTCTCCCCTCTACCCTTAACCCTCTACCCTTAACCCTTAAACCATCTACCCCCTACCCTCTATCTCTCCCAATCCCTCCCTTTCTCTCTCTCAAGTCTCTCCCTCATACCCCCTCTCCCTCTCTCAAGTCTCTCTCTCATTCACTAACTCACTCTATCTCTCTCCCCTCTACCCTCTATCTCTCTCCCAATCCTATATCATCTCTCTCTCTCTCTTACTCCCTCTGTCTCTCTCCCCTCTACCATTAACCTTGTATACTAAACCCTTAACCCGTAAACCATAAACCCTTAAACCCTCTACCCTAGCTTGCCAATTCAATGAAATTGGCAATATAGTGGCCTGTTTGAAAAAATGGGTCCAAGAAATGGGGTCTCTCAGTGATGTAAATCACCGGGAGACCCATTTCTTGGACCCATTTTTTCAAGCATACCAAGTTGAACCCTCAACCCTTAATACCTCAACCCTCAACCCTTAAACCCTAAACCCTCTACCCTATACATTGGACCCTCAAACCTAATCCTCCAACCATATACCCTCAAACCTATACCCTAAATTACCTACCCTCAAACCTATACCTTAAACCCTCTACCCTCAACCCTCAACCCTAAACCCTTAAACCTTCTACCCTCTACCCTCAACCCTCAACCCTAAACCATCAAACCTATAGGTCCTCAACCTTATACCCTCAATTCTCAACCCTAAACCCTTAAACCCAAGTAAAATCTCTATCCTAATCCTTTAACCCTCAATCCTTAATCCCTCAACCCTAATCCCTCAACCCTATACCCTCAACCCTTTGCCCTCAACCTTAAACCCTCAACCCTTAAACCCTAAACCCTTAAACCCTCTACCCTCTACCATTAACCCTCAACCCTAAACCCTTAAACCTTATAAATTTCACTCTCAACCCTCTAACCTCAAACTCCTAAACTATCAACTCCTATATAATTCTCAATTATCAACCCTCTACCCTATACATTGGATCCTCAACCATCATATATCGGTGTCCCTCCCTCCTCTTCTCTCCTTCTCTCTATCTCACTTCTCCCTCCATATCTCCCTCCACCCATCCCTCCCTCTCTACCGTAATTCCTCAACCCTAATTCCTCAACCCTTAAACCTTTAAAAACTCAACCCTAAATCCTCAATCCTTAGCCCTTAAACCCTAAACCCTTAAACCCTCTACCCTCTACCCTCAACCCTCAACCCTTAAACCCTTAAACCCAAGTAAACTATCTACCCTAATCCCTCAACCCTCAACCCTTAAACCCTTAACCCTCAACCCTCAACCTTCAACCCTCAACCCTTAAACCCTAATCCCTCAACCCTTATACCCTCTACCCTCTACCATCAACCTTAAAACCTCAAACCTCAACCTTTAAACCCTCAACCCTTAATCCCTCAACCCTTAAACCCTAAACCCTCAACACCTATACCCTCTACCAGATACATTAGAACCTCAACCATACTCCTTCAAACATATACCCTAAACCATTTACCCTCAACCCTTAACCCTCAAACCTAAACTCTTAAAACCTAAACCCTTAAACCTTCTACCCTCTACCCCCAACCCTAATCCCTCAATGACATACCCTAAACCATCAACCCTATACCCTCAATTCTCAACCCTCTACCCTATACATTAGATCCTCAACCCTCATATATCTCTATCCCTCCCTCCTCTTCTCTCCTCTCTATCTCGCTTCTCCGTCCATCTCTCCCTCCTCCCTCCCTCCTCTCTCTACTCCTAATCCTCAACCCTATACTCCTAACCCTTAAACCTTAAACACCTAACCCTAAACTCCCTCAACCTCTCAACCCTTAAACTTCTAATTCCCAATTCTCAACCTAATAATTTCTTACTCCTTGACCTCTAATCTTCTCAACCCTAAAACCTAAGTATACTTCAATCTTAATTTCCTTAAACCTCTAACCTTTAATCCTCAACTCCTAAAACCTCAACTCTCAACTCCTAGTGTCCCTCAACCCTCAACTCCTTAACTCTCTAATTTCTCAACTTGTAACCCCAGAATCTCTAATTCAACTCAACCCTTAATCCCTCAACCCTTAAACCCTCAACCCTCAACCCTTAACCCTCTACCCTCAACTTGCAACCCTGCAACCCTGCAATCTTGCAACCCTAATCCCTCAACCCCTATACCCTCTACCCTATACATTGGACTCTCAACCCTAATCCATCAACCTTAAACCCTCAACCCTCAACCCTTAAACCCTCAACCCTCTACCCTATACATTAAAACTTCAACCCTCAATTCTCAACCCTCAATCCTTAATCCCTCAACCCTCAACCCCTATACCATCTACCCTATACATTGGACCCTCAACCCTAATCCTTCAACCATATACCCTCAAACCTATACCCTAAATCCTCTACCCTCAACCCTTAACCACCAACCCTAAACCCTTAAACCCTAAAAATTTAAGCCTTCTACCCTCTACCCTCAACCCTAAACCCAATACCCTAAACCATCAACCCTATAGGTCCTCAACCCTATACCATCAATTCTTAACCCTCTACCATATACATTGGATCCTTAACCATCATATATCTCTATCCCTCCCTCCTCTTCTCTCTCTCTATCTCACTTCTCCCTCCATCCATCCTTCCCTCTCTACCCTAATCCCTCAACCCTATACCCTCAACCCTTACACCCTTAAACACTGAACCCTAAACCCTTAAACCCTCTACCCTCTACCCTCAACCCTCAACCCTCAACCCTCAACCCTAATTCATCAACCCTTAAACCCTTAAACCCAAGTAAACTCTATACCCTAATCCCTCAACCCCTATACCCTCTACCCTATACCCTCAATCCTCTACTCTCAACCTTAAAACCTCAAATCTTAAACTCTAAACCCTTAACCCTCTACCCTCTACCCTCTACCCTCTACATTAAACCCTCAACCCTCAATTCTCAACCCCCAACCCATAATCCATCAACCCTCAATCATTAAAACCTAAACCCTCAACCCCTATACCCTCTACCCTATACATTGGACCCTCAACCTAGTCCTTCAACCATATACCCTCAAACCTATACCCTAAACCCTCTACCCTCAACCCTTAACCTTGAACTCTAAACCCTTAAACCTTCTACCCTCAACCCTCAACCCTTAACCCATTACCCTTAACCATAATCCCTCAACCCTATACCCTCAACCTAGTACCCTAAATCATCAACCCTATAGGTCCTCCACCCTAATACCTCAACCCTATACCCTCAACCTATATCCCTTTCTCTTTATCTATACATCTCACCTCTCTCTCCTTCCCTCTGTCCTACCCTCTCTAATTGTCTCTATCTATCCTCTCCCTCTTTCTACGAACCTCTCACTCAATCAATCCCTACCACTCTCTCTCTCTCCCCCTATTTATCTCTCTATATCTCCATCCCACTACCTCTCCATCACTCCCTCTCTCTCTCTCTCTCTCCCTATCTCAGGTATCTCCCTCCTGCCCACTCTCTCTCTCTCTCTCAGGTCTCTCCCTCTGGAACCCTACCTAGGTAACTCTCTCTCTCCCCCCTCTCTCTATATATCCCTCACACCCTACCTAGATAATTCCCTCTCACTCCACCCCTCCCTCTCTCTCTCCCTCTCCCTCTCTCTCAGATCACTCCCTCCCACACCCTCTTCCTCTCTCAGGTCTCCCACTCTTAAACTCCCTCTCTCTCATACTCCCTCTCACTACCTATCTCTCAAGTCTCTCCCTCTAGAACCCTACTTACGTAACTCTTTATTTATCTCCCTCTCTCTCTCAATTCCCTCTCTCCCAACCCCCTTCTCTCTCTCCCTCTATCCCTCCCACCCTACCTAGCTAAGACCCTCTCAACCCCTTCTCTCCCACTCCCTCTCTCTTAGTATCTCCCTTCCACCCCAACTCCCTCCCTCCCTCCATCTCTCCTTCCCACCCTACCTAGATAACTCTTTCTCTCTCTTAAACTTCTCCCTCCCTCTAAAGACATACATAAATATATACATACTGACATACATACAAGCATAATAATTATGTACATACAATCCTACATACATACAAGCATACATGTACATATGTACATACAATCTTAAATACATACATACATGCATTGATACATACATACATACATACATACATACATACATACAAGCATGCATACTGTTGGTTGAAAAATTTGTATACTTGGAAAAGCGTACAAAATTGTGGTTTCAGCCATAGTACGTGATATCCTATTTTCAAAGGGAAGGCTCCCCCTTTGCTTTCTATTTTAACAATTCAGGAATAAAATCTAACTATAAATCTATTCTAAATCTCGGTGAAACTCTGTCTTATTCTCTTTTTCTCAGAAAGGACACTTATTCTTTTCTCTTATTTCAGAAAAGAATCACAACTGAAAGCATAAATGATTAATGAAGTAAACAAATAAAGAAGCAAAGTTTCCATAAAGGCACAAAGTCCTCCGTTGCTCCTTCGGGATAGGAAAACAAATTGAAAGTACAAAGTCTTTGATAACTTACTCTCCTATCAACCTTTTTAGACAATTTTCTGGTAACCAGGTACAATATGTAGCAGTTCAAAGTCTAATTACATGATGCACTTTATATGCACAAACATACAAAATAAAAGTAGCACAAAGTCTGCAAGTTACCCCCTTTGCTTGAGCGTTCTACAATAGCTTCAAATGTGACAAACAACTCAAAGTCTGCAATATCAAATATGAAAACCAATCTAAAACTCCAAACGCATTAAGTAGCTCAAAGTCTACAAAGTTAAGCTTGAATCCCTCTTGTATAACACCACAAAAATCACAATCAATATGTAGAAAATTTCGTCACATAACACCTTGAATCAACACAAAGTTTGAAAGCAATTTGCCTATTTTATTGACAGTAATCAGATTTACATCTAAGTTCAAAGTCTTAGAGTGCACATACAAATTGGCAGAGTTTTGTCGCATTTCCAAAAGATAAATTTTACACTAGACCCCCTCAAGTATTTATAGGAGAGAAGTCTTGAGAAAAAGGTGGGAGGATCCCAACTAACTTGAGAAATTCTCTCAACCAATAACTAGCTATAGTTGACTTATTCAACATTACAAGTCTTATTGTAATTTGACTTTTAATGTAATTACATGTTATTACAATTTACAACTTTGCAAGTGATATGATTACTTGCAATTACATTTTTCCATTTTACATGTAATTTGTCAAAACTAAAAATACAAATACATAATTGAAACTATTCTAAGTGTCTGAAGACACGACTTGAACTACATCATCCTTGATTGAATCTTCATGCTACTGTTTGGGAAACATTCTTCCATCTCTATCTTGAAAGCATTCTATGCTCATCAAACATTCCTGTCACTTATTCACTTTCTTGTATGGATTTTTCACTTTCCCTTGGCATGACTATGCTTCAGATTGTTGTTGTTCTTTCTTTGTATCATATGTAGTAATACAACATAACTTTGACCTCCATTACATTAACTATTCCATATCTTCACTTGAATCTACCATCCTATGCCTTTTCTCTTATCATCATTCTCTGCCTTATACTCACAAGTTATAAGTTGATAAAAAAAATTACAAGTTACTGATAAAAGAAATTTCGGATCTAGAAACCAATACTGCAAATGATTTCAAAACATACAAGAGATAATGTTACTTGTAATTTCCTTGTGTGGCTTCGTCATGTGGCTGTTATTTCCTTGTATCATTCTCCAGCCTTGGAATTTGTTTGAAAAATAAGGCCCATGCCTTATATTATTGATTTGGTAGGTCATGTGTGCAAACAAGACTAACAAGAATGAGACAAAGGGGCTGCAAAAGTGAGGCCAAAGCTCAATTTCGGGTTTTGGAAGGCTGACTGCAAGTGCAAGTGCAAGTGAAAGGTGACTTACTTGCAATGTGGAAAAATGTTTTTACAAGTGAAAAATGCTATGTAAAACTCTCTTTCAAGCAAATCGGGTCTTGGATGGGTGATTGCAAGTGATTTAAACTTGAACTTGAGACCATTCACTTGCAAATTGGGTCTTAGGACCTCCACTGTAAGTTATCAATATTTAAAAAGACTTAAAAGGCCCTCACTTACAATTCGGGTCTTAAGGCCCCCATTGCAAGTTACATGAAATTTTATAAAGTGGAAAAAGCACTTTCACTTGCATTTCGGGTCTCAAGGTCCCCATTACAAGTTACATATTAATGAAAAGTAACTTTAAAGCCTCTAACTTGCATTTCGGGTCTAAAGACCCCCATTGCAAGTTACATGAAATTTTATAAAGTGACTAAAAGCACTTTCACTTGCAATTTGGGTCTTAAGGCCCCCATTGCAAGTTACATGAAATTTTATAAAGTGGAAAAAGCACTTTCACTTGCATTTCGGGTCTCAAGGCCCCCATTACAAGTTACATATTAATGAAAAGTAACGTTAAAGCCTCTAACTTGCATTTCGGGTCTCAAGACCCCCATTGCAAGTTACATGAAATTTTATAAAGTGACTAAAATCACTTTCACTTGCAATTCAAGTCTTAAAGACTTGATTGCAAGTAAAAGTATCACTTGCATTTTAGAACTTAAAACCCCCAAACTTGCAGTGAGGTCTTCGAAACCCGAAATTGACCAAAAACACACCAAAAATGACTCAGAATTCCATGAAAACGGACAAGTGAATGAAAAATGTTCTCCAAAAGGACTATAGACCCAAAAATTAAAGTGCCCAACCTCTGTACCTCATAATACATGCAGTGAGGCCAAAAGGTCCCTACTTGCAATGGTGATAAAAAATCTCGAAATTGGACAAAACAAGGGGAAAAACATGTCGAAATGTTCCCAAATTTCACACAAGGAAAAATAGGAAGGAGACCAATGGCTGCACAATTCAATTGGATAATTTTGGTGCCTCGAAATGCATGCCATAGAGATTTATGAAGAAATTTTAGGCAAAATTTCATATGGGTTGTCCAATTTTGAAAATTCAAAATTGAGGACAACACATACATACATACATACATACATACATGACATACAAGCATACATGTGCATACAAACATACAAATATATAAACATACATTCAATAGAGTAGAATTTAACATAAAGCAAGACCTAACGTGAGTGTGTTATAATGCGCTTGCATTATGTCTTGCTAGACATGCCTTGCACAAACACAAAAAACCATGCCAAAACTAGATATAACGTGAGTGCGTTATAACGCGCTTGCATTATATCTTGCTTTGGGAATCCCCAAGCCTTAGGCTTGGTATTTGCCTTGGAATACCAATACAAAGGCTTGGAGGGCCTTCCTAACTACCAGAGATGTTTGTTTGCAAATTCTACAATATTTCACATAATTGGGTTCATGCTCACCGTCAGGATTGCACATATTTCAATGTCGAACAAATCGAACACCTGGGTAATGTTAGGATCTCTCTTGGCTATCCAATGATGTAATTTTTTTCACTTTTTGACAATGTTAAGCCTTTGATCTATAATTTATTTTGTTTGTGTGTCTCTTTTTTGGAAAAAAGCAGTGTTTGTTGTTTTTTCGTTATAAATTAATCAATCATCGAAATTTCAAATAAATTACATTTTTAGAAACTAGACTCCATTCTACAATTTAAAAATTAAAAAAAAAAATTTCAATTAGTTTCCAAACTTTGTAGGGGTAGCACGACCAAAATTTCATTTTTCAGGAAGTGTCCACTTTGAAAATTAGTAAAAAATCAAATATTCATTAAAAAATAATCAGAAAATCATGCATCAACTACATACTATTAGCTAATTTCTCACCAAAGCGATTTAAAAATACTAATTTTTTTTTCACCGTGCTAGGTACACACAAAAGTTGCTATGTTATGTTTTTTTGGCAAAAAAAACACCAATTTTTGTGCATCCCTCTTTTGAACCTCTTAATCTCAACCATTTTCAAAATAAATTAGTATTTTAGAAAGTAGACTCAGAACACTACAATCCTTTTTTATATTGCATCTCAAAATTTTAAGTGTAGCTATCCTCAATTTCACATCCAAGGTCAATATTTCCTAATTTCAGAAAAAAAAAGTGGCTACTTAAGCCCCTTTTTGGCCCCCCATCTTTTTGCACTTACCCAACTTTCCTCTTTCTTGACAGTGTTTTCCAACCAAATAGGGGTATTAAGGACATTGGTTGCCTTGGAACTGGAGGGGCCAAAAAGTGTCCTATTAGTGGGGGGAGTATCTATCTGAACATCTTGTGATGGGCATAGAGAAGGTCTTCATTTTAAAGGTTTGTCGACCTCCCTGTCAAGAGATGACCAAGGTGATGGGGAAGTAGAACTAATCTCAATATTTTTTAAAATATCTGCTTCTCCCTCATCCCCTTTATCCTGATCCAAAATGGGAAAATTAGGGAGGTCTTCTTCGCAAATTGGTTGAAGCATATCCCTATTAGGGGGTTCTTCATCAATATCACCTTGATCCCTAGATTACATTGACTGTGGAGCAACCCTAGAGACTCCTACAATTATAGAATGTTTCCCGTTGCCTCCTGTCTGTTGAGGTTTTTGTGATCCGGTATTTGGACAAGATTGCTTTGTCTTCTTCTTGGTGATCCATTCTTGAGTATTTCCCAAGATATCAGTTGTCCTAGCCTCAATGGTTTCTTTCTCTTTACTACAATCCATAGTAGGAATAGGTCAACTGGCTATTAATTCTATGAAAATTGGGTCCACTAAATCTGACCTATCATCCTCTACCCCTTGCAAATCAAAACTCAAATTATAGGTGACAATCTATCTTAAGGATAGTCTCATCCAACTTCTCCTGCTCACTTCAAATTCATCAAAAAAATGTGCCCAATAATCCTCTAGAGTAGGCAAATGAAGGAAACTAAGACCTAACTTCAAATTATCTTTGACATAATCTTTAAGATCAAAAGGAAAGCTTTCATCATAGGTCTGCAAATTGTACTTGGTAATACCCTTTTCTATATTGAGGGCGTTTGACATGGACTCACATGTATAAGGGCTGAAACCAACTGGAAATTGCACTATCACCCTTCTTTGCTCCTGGAATATTTTGCTAACATCAACCAACTATTTGTAGACTTCAATCATCACAAACTTGTCCTCCGGGTGCCTCGGGAGTTTGATGAGAAATTCGATGAAACCGCCAATCCTTATATAAGAAATTCTCTGGAATTGAATGAAATGGATGGCATAAAAGTTAAGAAACTACATAGCTTTAGGCGAGAGCTACATTTCCATTTTTCCCTACAATTCCCTTGCCATCCTCATAGTGAGGGTATTTGATATCCTCCTATGATGAAGAAAACTTTTATTTAACTGCAATTTATCAAAGCACTCAAAAATAGGAACCTGATCACGAGGAAGATTGCTTGGTCTCAAGCCTGGCCAGGGCCTAGTATTTGTAATAGCATAAATCAAATAAGAGGACATGAAAAATGCCTTGTCAACAGGAAAGAAAACCAATTGGTTGTGTAACCTGTCACTGATAAGGGTCACCCAATCTAGGAATTGGGTTCCTTCTAGTATAAACTGTACAAAGAAATACATCCATTCTTGAAAACCAAAGGTGTTATCATTTCCTCGTATTTTGTGCAATAACATAATTACATCAAATATCTCCTCTACAAAATGATTCCTGTATAAATTTCAAGGTAATTGCGATCTTCCTCCCCTAGGTCTTGCCAACCAATTTCTAGACATTATGTTTCGATAATAACCTTTCTTGAGAGAAAAATTGACCTAAGCACTAGTGAAATCCATGGGCGAATAGGGTTCCTTTTTAGGAATTCTCATGCAAGATGCAAAGGTGTCCCTTTGAATTTTAAGCACTAGGCGGTTATCTTTAGTTCTTATCTCCCAAATCTGAGCATTTTAGTGCCTAATACATTCGACAATTAACTCGGGGCATTATATGGCTACGGGGAAGGTGGTTTCCTCTTCCAACTTGCTCTTAATCACCCTCTAGGTGATAGGTGGTGGATTGGGAGCATTGAATTTATCTTTAAACTCACTTAAATTTACTGGCCCTAGCTTAGTATCACCTATCTCGGGCATATCACATGTTAATCCTGTGATGTACTCATACCGTTGACACTTAATCTTTACCAATTTCTAAAATACTATGGTTTAGATGGATTTTCACCAGGCAATCTACAATGCAGGGAAAAACCAACCTAAAAATTATATGATGATAAGGAAAAGTTAAGGACCAAAATACCTCAAAATGATCTTGGATTCTGAGGATGGAAGTTTGCATTGGTGTGCTCCCTTTTCTTCACATCTCCTAGAGTGAATTTCGAGGCTCAAGAATATCTGTCGCTGGTATAAATCTCCTTTTTAATTCCTTGCGATAAATGTGTAAGTAGATAAAAATTAAATGTAATTTTCCATTGTGTCGACATGTGTCAACTTTCACATCATTACCTCTATATAACTGCTTTTCAAAAAATTGAAAAGGAACGACTATGCGGGCAGGAAAGTGGGTAGTTCACATAACCTTGTAAATCACCGCCTGAGTTCATTTCTAGCTGCAAAACACTTCCCACTTCTTAATGAAGGTCATAGTTTCTTTTTGGGTAGTAAAAAGGAAGTTAGAAAAACCTCATAACACACAACCTGCTTTGTTTAAGCTTGAGAATAGACCTAGCAAAGATTCAATGAGTTCAAATAACAAAGTAAAACACCATCCATGTGTTCAAATAGGCAAGGGATGTTACAAGGCAAGCAAACAAGGAGTTAGAGTAACTAAGAAAACCACTGCCTGACTTATACTAGACACTCCAAATACCACTAGCATATGACTCAACCAAATTCTAAAGGATAAACACAAATTTTGAAGGGGGCCCCAAAAATTAGATAACAACATACAAAAACACTTTCAAACATGTCTTCCAATGCATAACAATCTAAAACTTGAAACTCTGGATATAGCACCTTTGAACACCTCTAATCATCACATCTAAATTGCACAGACATATCTTTAATCATCAAGAAATGTGGAGAACAACACTGAACACACCTCTGTCACACTGCACACTCTTTTATTTAAATTTTCTCAAAAGCACTTGGAAACCAAGTGAACCAACTGTATCAACAAAACCAAAAACACCTTATCATCATGGATACACTAGCAATTGACATCAAACCAACAATCTCCAACAATCTCCACACTAGTGGTTGACATCAATGTGACATTAAACCAAAACACATCCATACTTGACACTGATGACAATAGAACCAAAAATCTCCAACAACTCCAATACCAGGGGTTGACATCAATGAAAACACCAACATTCTTCTAACAATCTCCTCATTTATCATTGATAGCAACACTAGCTCTGAAAACCATTAACAACAAAAGAAACTTTGCATCTGCTACTCTCAAGCAACACTCCCCCTTACTGGGGTATCTTATACTTATTTTCCTTGTGTCTTTTAGACACTATTATCTCTCCCTCTATCTTGAGGATTTTTTCAGACATCACTCTCCCTCTTTGACATCAATGGAAAAGGGCAAACATCTTTCCCTTTGACAACACTTGCACACTTCTCTTTAGACAACACCTACAAGCTACACTTGTTCTGTCTAATTTTCTAATTACTCTTTATTGCACTCTCCCCCTTAGGGACACGGGATATGATCCCCCTAATTGCACCGAATAAAAACACTACTACCTACTCCCCTTAAGAGGTAGCCTTCATCATCAGTCCATGACCAAAAATGTAACTTGAAATTCTTCCTCGATAGATGCACCAAATTGTGCATCTATTTAAAAGAAGGAGGGGAAATAACCCCTAACTTTTTCCAGAGATACTCAAATATATATTTTTGAAGAGCATTTGTGAAAATATCTACAACCTGATCCTTTGTAAGCACATACTCCAACTAAGTTACCTCATTCTATGCAACTTTTTTCTCTTAGAAAGTGATACCAAATATATTTTGCATTATCGAGTTATTTGATATATTGATAGAACTTGTATTATCACACAAGATAGAAATACGATCATCATATGATACTTTTATATCCTTTAATGTTTGCTTCATCCAAAACACCTATGTGCAAAATGATGTTGCTGCAATATATTCTATCTTTGTAATAGATAATAACATTGAATCCCACTTCTTAGTCAACTAGGAAATCAATCTGCTTCCAAGAAATAAGGCACCAATACTTGTATTTCTTTTGTCATCTGCACAACCTACCCAATTTTTATTTGTATAAGCACTCAAAGAGAAATCAATATCCTTAGGATACCATAGAACAAAATCTGAAGTGCCATTCAAGTATCTAAATATCCTTTTAACTACTACAACATGTGATTCTTTGGGATCTTCTTGAAATATTTCCACAAGACAAACCACATGCATTATATCTGGTCTAGTAGCAGTTATATATAGCAGTCCACTAATCATTGATCTATACTTGCTTTGATCTGTCTTAGGTGATTAATTATTTTTGCTTAACTTACAACCAATAACCAATTGGAGTACATATTGGTTTAGAATCTTCCATTCTAAACTTCTTCAACATTTCCTTAACATACTTTGACTATGAAATGAAAATACCTTTTTTTTATTGACAAATTTGTAGCCCAAGAGAGAAATTCATCTCCCCAATCATTGACATCTCAAACTCTTTATGCATCTCTTCTACAAACTTCTTGCAAATGCCTTCATTTTCTCCAAAGATTATGTCATCAACATACACAACCATAATCGATATTAGATCTCCCTTAACCTTTGAAGTAAAGGTTGCTATTTGCAATACCCTTTTTGAATGCTTGCTACAACAAGTATCTATCGAATCTTGCATACCAAGCTTTGGGAGCTTATTTGAGCCCATTTAAGGACTTGTTTAACTTGAAAACCATATCAACGTCATCTAATAATTGAAGACCTTTTGGTTGTTCAATGTATACCTCTTCTTCCAATTCACCATTCAAGAATGCAGACTTGACATCCATTTGATATACCTTCAAGTCTTTATGTGCTGTAAACACCAAAAATACTCTAATGGCTTCCATTTTTGCCACCAAAGTAAAAATATCTTCAAAATATATTCCTTCCACTTGTGAGTAGCCCTTACACACAAGTCTATCCTTGTTTCTGACAAATTTTCCATCCTCATTCAATTTGTTTCTAAAAACCAAATTTGTTCCTATCACATTCTTGTTTGCTGGTCTTGGGACCAATTCTCAAGTCTGATTCTTTTCAATCTGTCCCAACTCTTCTTCCATAGTTTTGACCCAATTCTCATCCTTGCATGCCTCACTTAGTATCTTAGGATCTAACTCAAAATGTAAACAAAAGTTTACCTGCTCCTCTTTCATAGCAACTTTTCTTCTTGTCAACACACCTTTGCTCTTATCTCCAATGATTTGTTTTTTAGAATGATTCTTTTGCACATACTTAGGAGTCTTAAGGGTCTTTTTCAGAGCTTCTTCCTCTTCAACTATTATCTCTTTTTCCTTCTCTTCATCCTTTTCATCTTCACTGCAAAGGGATTCATCAGATTCATATCCTTCTATCAACAAAAAACTTTGATGTGATTTTTCATCCACTTTGACACTTACACTTCCAACAATCTTCTTCAACCTTTTGTTATAGCATCGGTAAGCTTTGCTCTTTGTAGAGTATCCAAGGAAGATTCTTCATCAGATCTTGCATCAAAATTTCCTAAGTTTTTTTTATTTCTTCTAATATAGCATTTGCTTCCAAACACTTTGAAATATTTCACAGTAGGAGGTTTACCATACCATAACTCATAAGAAGTCTTTGAACTATTTATTCATGCTTGACCATTGTTAAGAATGTACACTGCAGTATGAATTATTTATCTCCAATAGAAATACAATAGACTTGCTTCCTTAATCATATTCATAGTTTCTTCTTGAACTATCATGTTCTTCCTTTTCACAACTCCATTCTACCGAGGAGTCCTAGGAGTTGACAACTTTCTCTTTATTCCATGATCTTCATAAAAAATGTTAAACTCATTGAAGGTGAACTCACCACCTTTGTTAGACCTCAAGCACTTGATTTTCAAATTCATTTCATTCTCAACCATAGATTTAAAATCTTTAAACTTATCTAAAGCTTTTGATTTTTTTTTTGAGAAATTTCACCCAAGTCATTCTAGAATAATCATCTATTAACAACATAAAATACTTGTCACCTTAAGAGCTTCTTTAGTTTTGAATCTCCTCTTTTTTTTCTTTCCAAACTGACATTCCTTGTAGATTGTATTGATAGGCTTTGTAATTCTTGGCAGATCTCTCACAACATCAGTAGAACTGATCTTCACTAGGCTATCAAAGTTAATGCGACACATTCTTCTATGCCATATCCAAATTTCATTGATTTGAGACATAAAACACTTAACACCACCACCTTTGAGTTGATAAACATTACAATTTATCCTTGTTCCTGCATAAATAAACGTTTCAGATCCTCCTTTTTTGATTTCACAACCACCATCCTAAAACACCAAATTGTAACCTCTACTACACTTTTTTCCTACACTGAGAAGATTATTCTAGAGACCCTTGACATAAAGAACATCATCTATTTTATGCTTTCCATCAAAACTAATTGAACCTTTTACATAGATTTTAGCAGATGTATCATCACCAAACTTAACAAGATCACCATCATACTTCTGAAGTTTAAAAAACTTACTCTTATCACCTATCATATGATTTGAGCAACCACTGTCAATTATCCAATATTTTTTTCCCTCTCTTGCATGAAAAGCAATCACCATACTTCCTTCAATATTGTGACCTATTTTTGAAGTACTTACCTTCCCACATCTTTTCGGGTTAGTAGAATTAGTTCCAACATTTAGATCCATGAACAAGCATTCATCACTGTCCTCATTAGGATAGTCTGATTCCTCATCATCAGATACACCATTGTCTTTTTTAACATAATAAATCTTCTTGATAGATTTACCTTTATGATCCTTATGTTTGTCATTTGTAACTTTGATTGGACATTTAGAACCATAATGACCTATCTTTCCACAATTGAAACACTTAAAGGGTAACTTACCTCTTTATTTGTTAATGCTCTTTTCTAGTCTTCTTACAAAATTTACTTCCACCTCATCAAGATCATCAAGATCTGATTCATCATCCTTCTCTGCCTTAATGAATTTAAAAGCAATTTCTTTCTTTGTAGCATCTTGAACAAATCTCAATTCATAAGAAATTAAAGCACCAAACATCTAATCTCTAGAGTATTGATCTAAATTTTGAGCTTCCTCAATAGCAAAAACTTTAGAACTATAAGTTTTAGGAAGAGTCAACTATAAGTTTTAGAAAGAGTTCTTAATACCTTTTTCACAAATTTTCTTTCTTCCAGCTTACCACCAATACCATTGATGGTATTGACCACTTCATCCACTCTGAGCATGTAGGTTGTAATATCTTCATCTTCATACATCCTCAGGGTTTCAAATTTGGCTTTGTAATTTTGCATCTTTGCTTGCTTGACCTTATTATCTCCTTCATAAATGCTCTGCAACTTCACCTAGACCTCTTTAGCAGCTTTGAGACTTATCACCTTTCCAAGTTTAGAATAAAAAAGACCACTCAAGATAGAATGTCTTTATTTTCCATTATTCTCATAATCCTTGATCTCATCATCACTTTTCAGACCATTAATAGGCATAGTATATCATTTTTCAACTGATTTTCAGACACCAAACCCTAGAGAAACAAGGAAGGCTTCCATCCTAGCTTTTCAGTAAGCATAATTCATTCCATCAAACATAGGAGATTTCAAACCCTTCCTATGCACCATAAGGTCTACCTCAAGTGATTAAGTTTCTTCTAAGGAACCAAAGATCTGATACCAATTGTTAGAAGTACAGGACAACTGAGAGGGGGGTGAATTAGTTGTACATTAAATATTCAATCCCTCATTAACTTTAAAACCCTTATCAACATTTAAACCCTTATTAAGCGCCATTAACATAATGTAAACATATTAAACAACAATACAAACACAAACAAACACAATAGAACACCAAATTTATGTGGAAAACCCTAAGCAAGGGAAACCCACAACTAGGATTAGCTCATATATATGAATAGAAACACTAAATACAATTAGGCTCACTGCCCAAAAGACTCACTATCCAAAAGAAAGAAGAAAGACTCATTACCAAGGGCTCACTACCCATAAGACTCACTGTCCAAAAGAAAGAAGAATGGAAGAAACTATTACAGTGAGATTCACTTTCTTAGAGCAACAAGAAAATCCACCATTATAGCTTTATACCATCCACACCCTTTTGTCTCATTACCTCCAACAACTTCAACCAGACTAAAATGTAGACACGTTCTGCTCATTGCATTTGATAGGCTTAGGAATTCAAGCTCATACTCAGATCACCACAATTGATCACTTTCACATATCACACTTTCCACACTACTCAACACAACCTTCACCTTGCATTTATACCATCAGTGACCTCAAACAATGTCTTAAGGTCGGCGTCAATGAAATGTATGCACCTCAAACGTGCAACCACTAAATAGGTCAACACCAAATACTTTTGTGATGGAAATAAGTGAAGGTAGACCACACCAAGGGTTAATTAGGACCCAAATCTACATTGACACGCTTTTCCATGCTTCCACAAACAAAAAATGACCTTTGCATTTAGTGCTAGCACCCAGGTTGACCAAAACTACACTAACACTAACAAGAGACCACATACACGCCTCTTGAAGTCTGAAAACAACACATGGACCATAAAAAAACACTTCACAACATCCACACAACATCCCAAACTATTCAAGCATCATTAGAATATTCTACTACATTAACCACCTGAAACAAAGAATAATTTCATCCTGTGCATCAAGATGCATTACCACTAAACTCCAACATAAGAATTAAACTTGTGGAGAAACTCAACACCAAAAACTCCAAGGGAAGGTAGATACATACAATATAAGAATGTTCCCAAATCTACAAGACAAGAAACCACAATGCGAAGAAATGCAAAGCAATCTCATTTTTCCCAAACAATCCTTCTTCGAAGATAAATACACTATCAAACACATCTTCTACTGTAGAATGATCCAAAACCTAAAATTTGATATAGCACCTCTGAACAACTCCGATCATGACATCCAAACTGCACAAGCATATCTTCAACCATGAATAAATGTGGTGCACAACACTGAACACACATTTGTAACACTGCACACTCTTTTATTTAAATTTTCTCAAAAGCACTTAGAAACCAAGTGAACCAACTGCATCAACAACACCACAAACACATTCTCATCATGGATACACTAGAGGTTGACATCAAACCAACAACTCTTAAAATCTCCACACTAGTTGTTGACATCAACGTGACATCAAACCACAACACATCCACACTTGTCACTAATGACAACACAACCAACAATCTCCAACAACTCCAATACTAGGGGCTGGCGTCAATGAAAACATCAATATTCTTCCAACAACATCAATGAAGGGGATATCGATCCCCTCATTAATGAAGATTCCTTTCCAACTAGACACTAAATCCTTGAGGAGCACATCAAGGCTACTATGGATACCCAAGAGGGAATTGTAGCCATTAAATGCAATCAGAATCCACCTCACCATTTGCACTAATGATGGGGCCCACCTCAACATAGTGAGGGATGTCATAGAGGAGCTCCAATGTTCGGAGGATGAGTGGGAGTTCAAGAAAAATGCAAAACGCGCATTATTTGTGGCTTATCGATATATTTTTCAATAGCAACCCTTTCAATAATTCCAAAATTCTAGTGGTTGGCATACCAAGGTAATGTTTCTTAGGACAAGGTGGAAGATTCTATATGCAACATGAATGCCCCTATAGTAGGTAGTGATTTTGATGCCCTATTCATCGAGATAAGGGAACCACTTAATTTTTTTTTAAAAATAAAGGAAGGAGGGTAGATGGCGATACTGTCCTACCCCTCTATCGATGTAATAACTTGAGTCTAGTCTCCAAAATTAATAACTCAAAGTATCCTGACATAATAAATTAGAGCGAGAGTCCCTCCCCCATTATAGAGTAGGGGAACTATAGTGTGCCACCCTTTATGTAGTATAGTAGGGGTTCTATAGCTAGATAGGGGCCCTCATGCTCTTCCATAGGAACTCAGAGTCCATATCATGGTGAGGAGGATTTATTCAAAGCCAAAGAGGATTTTGTTAGAAACCAAGATCAAACATGCAAACCTAAACACCTTCCACAAAAGAGAAAAACAATGAAAAAGCAGAGCTTTGCATGAAATGTGCAAATTGATATTATTCAGGAATTCAAAGATTACAAAGAGATGATTTGCTTTATAAAAGCAAAGTATGCGACCCTAATGTTGACCTAAAAATAGCTCAACTAAATAAAGCTTACTTATTAATTAAGTAAACTAATTATTACCTAAGCAAAACCTGAGTAAAGTTATGCAAGTGTAATTAAATATTAATTACACTAACATCCCCCCATAAGTGCAACTCGGGGAGACAAAAAAAGCATGCACCTAAAACTAAGATGAATGCAAGAAAGCATGAATGGGTCCCGACAACAAGGACTGATTAGGTACCCATGTACAAATGCAATAATGAGGTAGAGAAGGAAAACCCAATGGGAAAACCCCCCTACAATGAGATAACTGCTGTAAAGAAGCACTGGAAGAAAATTGTATTGTAACACTGGAACCGCAATCTGGCAAGAAAGGAAAGATACTTTTGTCTACAAGAAACCATATCAGAATCATAATAATGCAACAACAGACCCGATGCCACAAAACACTCGAAAACTCTAAGCTGGAACAACCCTGGAATCGATGAAGCAACAATAAATGATATGAATGATGTGATACTGAAATGAAGTGCAAAGATGCAAGTTGCATCCTCCCAACTGCCAAAATATCCAAGTAATCTCCAAACAAACCATCGGGCCAAATCTGGACTAAGTGATCAAACTAGGACAGATACAGAAAAAGTGCATGGACAGCAACATAGAGCTCCTCAATACCTTTCCAATGCCGCAAAGATACCGAAAATCGGACATTGTGGCAAAAAGTTATGAGCTTGGAAGCATAAAATGAACATCTAACTTAAAACAGTAATAAAAAGCACCAGCTGCAAAATATGACAAAAAAACCAGCACCACTGGATAGTGCTCAGAACCAGCTTTCCGAGAATATCTTGTTTTCTAAATTTGGACAACCGAGCGAAAAGTTATGCCCGTTTTCCTGATTATGCTTATTTTGCAAAAAAAACAAAAAAAACAAGGGCCGGGCACTAGTCGCCCATGTGACCTGGCGCATAATTATTTAGAAAAAAAAGAACCTGCCGGCGGTGTTAGACGACTGGCGCTCACCGCTAGATCGGGTGGGCATCGCAACCATGCAATTGGCGGGCTCCGCTAGAGCTCCGCTCTGTGGGCAGTGCACCACTGTTCCACTGCTCCATGGGCGGCAGTCCGGTGGCGCCCCCTATTTTTATTTATTTATTTTTTATTTTTGAAAAAATATCGCCTCAGAGTGCGCGCTGGGAAGGCCGTACGACCTCCTTGGCAATTTTTTTTTGCCTTCCGGATCAACTTCACCAAAATCGACGAAACGAAGGGTGATCTTAGGGTTTTGGGGCACTGTGAACACGATGGCAGTGTCCGTTTTGCTCCAAGATGCTCTGAAAAATAGGCTACCTCCAGAGCTTCCAAAAAAACACCGAACTTGAAACCCTCACAGATCTGGCAAATGACCAAAATCTGCAAAATAAAAGCCAATCCTGACTTTTTCCAGTGCTCTGAATCAAATGGTGAAGCCCAATCTGATCCAAGAAGCCACATAAATGAACTCAAGGCATAAAATCCTCGAGGAACCCCAAATGAACTCTGCAATGATTTTCTCTAGAATTTGAGAAGGGGTTGCATGCCAAGGCTCTGATACCATGTTAGAAACCAAGATCAGACATGCAAACCTAAACACCTTCCATAAAAGAGAAAAACAATGAAAAAACAGAGTTTTGCATGAAGATGTGCAAATTGATATTATTCAAGAATTCAAAGATTACAAAGAGATGATTTTCTTTATAAAAGCAAAGTATGCAACCCTAATGTTGACCTAAAAACAACTCAACTAAATAAAACTTACTTATTAATTAAGTAAACTAATTATTACCTAAGCAAAACTTAAGTAAAGTTATGCAAGTGTAATTAAATATTAATTACACTAACAAATTTCTTGCTATTGATTATTTGAGGAACTAACAGGATGAAAAATATTGGTAGCATTCACGAGTCACTCATTCAGCTATCATTCTAAGATCCCAAGCCGATTGAAACCCTCCACAACAGGCTATGTTAGTCATCCATTTTTTATGAGGTAGGTTGCACCCACATAATCACCAAAACCTGCAATCTATAGGAAGATGTCGTGATAAAATTTAAACCATTTTATTGAGACTTACACTTCATCATGTCAAACAATGGTCATGATTGCACAAACATAATAGAGTACTTACAAAACGAAAAAAAAGACTAGTAGTATATATAAAATAGGTTTACCATTATTCACATAAAATAATGCTTCAAGCCCTAGCCATGAATGGGTAGCTTCATTAAGTTCCCTATCAAATCCTTCAAGTGTTAAAAATTTCTTACACAAGACTCTACAACTTCATAAGGCCCTAACTATAGGTGATCAAACTTACCATGTTTTTGTTTGTCCTTAGATCTTACATTACACATGAGGACCAAATATCCAACTTGGAAGTCCCTTTGAAGTGCCTTCTTATCAACAAAATTATTTTTCATTTGCTTACATAATAAATCTCTTTGATGTGCAACTGTTCTATTCTCAACCAAATAAACCAATTCCAACACCCTATGAGAAAATTTAACTTCATTGTCACCAATACCATGCAGTAGTTGGTACACAAGATAACCCAAATTTATTGCTATATTTACATTTGTCTCATATAGAACCTCAAATGGGCTCATTCCAATAGAAAAATTATAGGTTACCCTATAGCCCATATTGTATACTTTCGTTGTCATCCCACCTTTTCTTATTTATGCCCAAAGTGCTCTTGATAATCATCATGAGACTCTTATTGCTAGACTAAGGCGATCTATTTCCTTGGAGATAATAGGGAGATGAGAAGATAAGGTTAATGCCATATTCATTGTTAATTTTGAGATCTTGTGTAATTTAGAACACATGGAATTATCCAAACCGATTCTTGTAGGCACTCAGACCTAGTTATAATATTTCTTAGTAAAAAAATGATTGCGATGTAGCATTGTGAATTAGGATTTCCTATACCCACCTAGTAAATTAATTGATTACAAATAGGATCAATTTGTAGCCATTTCTAATTTTTTCTTCTATTTTTCCAATGAATTCAACTCCCCAATGTTGAAAAGAAACACATACAATGAATGGTAAGAGAGGAAGATAACTTATAAATTTAAGCTTATTAATAAAACTTTAGCAAGCATCACAGTTTCTTACCCTTTTAGCTACATCATTGAATAGGGTAGGCTACCAAAAACCAAATCCAAGAACTTCATGTGCAATTGTTTTGGTTTTAAAATGAGCCCCATAAATGCCTTGATGGTATCGTTAATGACTCGAGTAGACTATTCTTAATTTAAAGAATTGAGCAATAGCCTGCTTGGGTCCATAGATATTAAACTACCACACATCAACACACACCTTTGTAAATTGTAAATTTAGATTTCTCTATTATCTTTTGTTCATCCCAACTAAGAATTAATGTTTAAAAAATAAAAGATAATATCCTTGTACCAAGGATCATTCTTTGAAAGAGAAATAATCATATGTGTGAATAACATCAACTTCATTTACCTCAACAACCTCTAGATTTACATTTTCCATAAATTTTTCCAAACCTTTACCTTTCACCAACTTGGTCATTTTACCTTCAATGTCATATTCTTGGATTGTATTTATCCATCAACATCTCCTTCGTGAAGCTTCTTACTAATTAATGTCCTTCATACCTATATGAGGGACAAATGGAATTACTTTTACACCAATTAGGTATGGCCTACAGATCTTCATAGCCTTGGCTAAGGCATAAGAATGCTTTTCCATAATTGAATATTTCAAATCAGACACTTACAAGGATTTACTAAAGAATACAATTGGTTGTTCATATTTGTGCTTTTCCTTTTGAAGTAACATAATAGCTATGGTATAGAATGAAGTAAACAATTTTTTAAAAAAATTCCTAGAGTAATCAGGGACAATTAGAATTGAAAATTCCATGACAACTTGCTTTTTCAAAAGAAATTCCTCAACTGGCTCCTCTTTCCATGTGATCATTTTCCCTTTCTTCAACATGTTGGAGATTGTTTTGGTTTTCTTTGTGAAATTTGGTATAACCGCCTCAAGAAATTGATCTTTGACCAAAAGAGGATTGAAATAATTTCATTTTTAGGATGGGAATGAGATAAATTTCCTCGACTCTCTTTAGATCAACCCTAATTCCCTCCTTGGACATGATGTGTCCTAGTAGTTTTCCCTCTTCCACACAAAATATACTCTTTTTGGGATTTAAAGAGACCCAATATTCAAGGCATCTTTGGAATATCTACTCCAAATATTTGTAATGATCATTTCTATTTTTTGAATAGGTTGTTGGATCATCCTAAAAGAAAACCATTATCTCATCAATTAGACCTACACATGTAATGTCCATGGCTCTTTGAAATGTTGACCTTGCATTTTTTAGTACAAATAGAATTCTCATGTACACATATTTGCTCCAAGGAGTTGTAAATGTTGTCTTATGGTGCTTAGACTCCTTGACCATGACTTGGTTGTACCATGAGAAATCGTCCATCATATGAAAGATAGAAGAGAGATATACAAGAGAGTGAGAAGGAGAAGTGAATGTGAATAGAGGAGAAGATCAAAGACTAAATTCTTTATCAGTTATGATCAATACAATTTTGTTGAGCGATTGTTGTGTGAGGTAGTACTTATTATTCTGAGCTTCAGTGGAACTAAACCCTACACATTGAAGGTGTATCCTATTAGTTCAATCTTTTGGCAGTGAGCCACTATCATTGTATCTTGGCGGTTAGCCATCTTTTGTACTTGGGCAGTGAGCCTTTTAAGGACAGTGATCCCCATAATATTTTATATCTGGATATAATATATTGTGAGCTAACCCTCACCGTGATTTTTCCCATTTTGGGTTTTCCACATAAAAATCTCTATATATAATTTTTTTAATATTTTGATTATTTAAATATATATTTTAATTTAAATTATGCAAGTAGGTTGTTCAAATAAAAATTAGGCTGATTAGAAATTAAAAAATATTATTATTTAAAAAAAATATATATGGTGCACTAGAGGAGAGAATCCTCTTCAAAAGGGTATAATTTGTTTTTTGAAAACAATAAAAGCATTATACAATAGTTGACGTCAAATGGAAACTATCAAATTATGGTATATTTGACTTTACAATAGTATTACGAGGAAAATATATATCAAAAATTTTAATTTTTTTTCATGCACTAGATATTGAAGTTATCTATTTGGGAAACAAATTCAAGGGAAAATAATTTTTTTTGCTATTTTTTTCTTGACGTCAACTCAATGTCACTTTTTCTTGAAATTTTTATTCATCCAAAATCTGTCCTTACATTTGTAAAAAATTATTAAAACAATTTTTATTTTTTGAAAAATTACAGAAATAAACTTCATCAAGAGTTCTACATTTCATTAGTTTACATCATTTTGAAAATCAAAAGATAAATACCACTTTTATAGTCGAAGTTGAGAATTTTTGTTTGTGTTGGCCAATTCCTGTATAAATTGTGACACAAGTTTGTAATTTTACCCACATACCTTCATCATCACAACTATTGATTACTTTATGAAATGGGTTGAACCTATCCCACTTCGATCCACTAATGTTGAAGCAATATGCAGCTTTCTTCTGAATAATATCGTTTCTCGGTTTGGATTGCCTTCTACCCTTGTTTCTGAAAATGGTACTTCATTTAAGAACAAATATGTAAAGCAATTCTTAGAGAAGTTTCACATACTACATTGATTTTCACACCTTACTATTCTCAATATAATGGCCAAGTTGAAGCATCTAATAAAACTCTTGAACTAATTCTTTGAAAAATAGTGAATAAACACGGTAAAGATTAGCATAATCAATTGACTTATGCTTTGTGGGCCTATCACATGAGCATTCATACAACTACTAGCACGACTTTGTTGACCTTGTGTATGACATTGAGGCTATTATGCATTTAGAGTTGGAAATTTTGTCTTTGCAAATTTCCATTAAAGGGTTAATTGATGACGACTCTCACTGTTTTGAACGTCTAAATTAGCTTGAGTTACTTGCTGAGCATCGATTGTAGGTCCTCAATCATCTCCAAGCCTATCAAAAGTCCATTTCTAAGCATTATAATCAAAGTGTTCTTTCTCAAACTTTTAAAGTAGGTGATCTTGTTCTCTATGAGAATCAGAGAAATATAAATGCACCACCTGATCAGAAGGGAAAGTTTAACCCTAATTTGTTAGGTCCTTACATAATCACCTCAGTGTATGGCTCTGGTGCATATGGATTATCATCTATGAATGGTACTCATTTAAAAGAACCAGTCAACACAATGCATCTTCACAAATACTATGCATAATATTTATGTGGCATGTGCATGACGCTCGTCAACCTTCAGGGATCATAGTTCATTATGCTATGACATTCCTTCATTAATTCATTATCCTTTTAATTTTTATTATGATATAAATATGTGTATGTAGTTATTTTCTTTAATTATGAATTATATATACACATGTTTCATTTTTATGTTATGTAAAAGTGCATTGTGTTTGATTAGTTCTTTATTCTACATCATACATTCTATCTATATCACTAAACATCAATTAGACAATCATTGCATTTAATTAAGAATGCATCTAATGTGTTTAATTAGATCATGATAGCATATACTCTAAGCATACATCCATAAACATCCATCCATAGAATAAGCATACATGAAAACTGAAGCATACACATAAGAACACACAATGTTGATCCAAAATCTTATATATAAGATTTTGGATCGACATTGTGTGTTCTTATGTGTATGCTTCATTTTTTATGTATGATTATGCTATGGAATATATATAAATATATATATGTATCAAAATAATGTCATGTACATGTATCACACCATTGTAACAAAATTGATGTCTATATATCTATATATGAATATGTGCATCAAAAATACTATACAATGATGATATGATACAATAACAAAAATGTCTCTATCCACTAAGGGCGTGGCTACCAGAGCCCTCTGGTGCTAGCAGTGGTGGAGGTAGCTATAGGATAGAGGCACGTAAATGAAATTGGTGTGATCACAACACAAACATGCTCTATGACCAAATTCCCTGCAACTCTCCATGTAGCTCTCTCACCTACTCTCTCAAGGACACAACACACTCTATTAATGTGTCCTCCCACTATCATGTCGTTGTCAGCTCATCCCTCAATTGCTGCACCTAAGAATGCTGGAGATCAATAGGTGTTGTCCTTGCAACCTCCAACTGCCTCCTGAGGTCATTGACCTAGCTCTGTAGAGTGACACTCTTAGTGTAACATTCCAATTATTCAAGAAGAAAATTTTCCTTAGTTTTCACTTTCAAGTAAATAAACTATGTTTTATAAACATTGCTATAAAGTTTTTCTTTTCCAAAAGAGAACAAATGAGAATAAATGTCATAGCAAATTCAATTCATTGATTTTATTTCCAATATAATATTCCACATACTACAATATTTCCAAGATTGTATACAAAATACATACATATCTCAATCGAGCTTCAAAGTAATAGATATAGATGGTCTAAGAATCTCCTTTCAAATCTTGGTTACCAGCTAAGGAGGAGAAGCATCACTCAGATGCTTTTCTGCCAACAATGGACTCAAATACGGTCCCCCACACATCTATCATTTGATAGATGGCCCTACCCTTCAATGAAGATATTGGTGGATTAACCTCGTAATGCCAACCATTATGAGCTTAGCGATGTGCCCTACACAACTAGAGATTGTAGACACCACAATCCTGAACTAGCATGCATAAAAGGAACATGATGAACTAACAGTGGAGCCAATACAATCACACTACTTTGGCCAAAGTATTCTCACTCAATACTTCGAGTGATAGTCATCCTATTCACATACACTACTCTAGCTCAACTTGACTTTAGACCATTATAAACTATGCATAAGTAATTTCCTTCAATAGGTAGTCATTAACCTAAGAAATAACCTATTCCCTTTTCCCAAAACACAATGGTATCTCAACCAAAAAAACATAAGCAAAAGAATATGTTACCCCCTTCGATGGATATACTAATCCTAGGTACAACATATGAGCTTTCTAAGTCTGCAAATTAACTTTGCATAAAATAACTTAACAAGCTATTCCCATTTCACCAATCCTAGTATGTAATACTATAGATGATAATAAATCACTCCTTAATAAGGAGTAAGTGCAAACACTTATAAAGAAATCATATCAATAAGACTCTTTCCTTTCCATTAAGCAAATAGATTGTAACTCTATTGCAAGAAAACAAATATAATTTCCAATTTAAACACACAAGGAAATCAATCTTTTAGATAAAAGATAAAACATGAAGAGAACAGAATCTCATGCATGTTAATCGCTTATTCCAATTGACTCACTGGATCTCAAGCTTGGCCCCCTCTTAAAATTAACTTAGCAAAAAATCCCTCTCAAATCCTCTCACTAAAGTTTCCTCTCAATATATCTCAACAAAATAAGAATCTCTCAATGAAAATGCAGCAGAATGGAGTAGTGTAATGATGTGTAGAAGTATATCTCAATGAGGTGAGAATGCCTCTTATTTATACCCAAAAAACCAGCATTTACAGGCTACAAACAAGGCTTGAGATATGAAATTTCTTAGTCCAATACCATCGAATCAGCTTAATAATAAAAAGGTAACAGGTTTCTATCTCAATACTCACTTTCGTAGGTGAATAGATCGACTCAATGCTTGCCAACAATAGTTTGACTGGTTCATAAAGCACATGCTTCAATCTATAAATTGACTTGTAGGTTTAAAAATAATTCTAAAAGAAACACAAAATTCATAATATGACGCGAACAATTCATCACATTTACTATTTACAAGCTTATTGTTAAAATAGAGGAATAAGTCAGACTTTATTTGGCTATGTTGCACATAGTCGACTTGGTCCAAGCCAAAGTATTCAACACATATTATTGAATCGACCTCCTTCATTATAAAATGGGTTAATCTTTGAATCAACACGTCGCATTATATAGTGCACAACACTTTATAATTGTGTTATATTAAAATTTACGTGCAACAGATTACTACTTATGTATTTCCATTGCCTATTATCAATAATGATAAATGTGGTTTAATACTTAGCATTGCGCTATTACATGTAGAGCTACATTTCACATTATATCAACTATGGAATATACTCGATGAATCAACCATTAGTATATATATATATAATATATAAATATATATACTATATATAGATGTACATATATATATAACACCAATAAATAATATTTAACGCTATTTATATATATGTATATATAATCAAATATATATTCCACTTGATATAAGTTTGTCTAAATATTCCACTTGATATTCAAATGAATGAGAACAAGTTAACATTTCATATATATATATTTGTTTGTATATATATTTTTATATTCATGTATACGTACATATACATATATCGACATACTTGTATGGACATTCCCATTTGTCAACACATACGTATATCGACATGTGTATATATATGTATATATGCATATATCTCATATATAGACATTCGATTATACAATCAAACACATAAACAATTGCTATCTTACCGATAGGTATATATACATGTGATCTATATATATATCCATACATGTCTCATATCACCATGCCTATGAAAAACCAGTCCATGAGCGTGTGTAGGTACATCTACCTACATACTCTCATGTGCGTATTATCTCACATGTATGGGTTATTGTCGACATGCATATATATATACATATATACATTCTATGTATATATCTCATCAATCAAGAATAGTAATACAAAGAAGAACTCACATGGACCAAGCACTAAACATAATCCAAGAATGTTCTTAATAGAAATCAAGATCCTTCCTATTGAAAACACATCATACTAAAGCATGACTTACCAATTCCCAAAACTATGACTTGAATCAACCATTCTATAAGTGTGTGTGTGTGTAACCTTAGCTAGGTTTTGTTACAGGTTACCTGATCAAGTTCTTTTCCTGAGTGATACTTCCCCTCACTTTCATAGGATTGAATATGAATTTGCATCCAACTTAACACATTTTCATGGTAGTCATCTGTTCATCAAAACAAGCATTTGCATTATACATTTCTTAGTTAGAATATCAAATTCAATAACCACTCATTCTAGATATCCATTCCATTATATAACATCAAATGAAATAAACATTCACTCATAATTTTCTAATGATTTAGATAAACAAAGTGCAACCATATATATTTCCAATCAGAATTCCAAATACATTCACATATGCAATAATTTACCCTAACATAGTAATATTAAATAGGTAAATGCACAACGAGGTGTAATATACTCCCCCCTTGTGAATCATCATCCTTGATGATTTTATGTAGCAACATGAACTAAACAAGAAAATCAAGAAATTTCAAAAGAATGTAAGACATGTGGAAACTTTTTCTCTATCTCAGCATAGTCTTCTTAAGGGGCAAAATCTTCTGCATACTTGTCCCACTGGACTTTGCACTGCAAAACCTCTTTGTTATGCAAGTGAAGCTTACGTGTTCCGAGCACCTTGATAGACTTGCTTGTTACCACTCTAGGATCTTGTACTTGTAAAGCATTCCAATCAATTACATGATTATCTCCTAGTATATACTTCTTTAGGTATTAAACGTGAAAGATGTTATGCATCTGGGAAAGAGCTGGTGGCAACATAATTTACTAAACTACCAGCTTTACTTCTTCAAGTATCTCAAAAGGACCTACATAGCATGGGGCTAGTTTGGATGACTTCCCAAACTTGATGGAACTCTTATGAGGTTTCACCCTTAACAACACCTTATCACCCACTACAAAATTCCTAGGTATTCGCTTTGCATCTACATAGAATTTCTATTTATCATTGGCTTCAACTAGCCTTTGCTTAACAATTATAACCTGTTCCTCCATTTTAGCTAACATTTCTGGCCCAAGACTCACCCTATCCTCAAGTTTATCCCAACTTATAGGGTTTCGACACTTTCAACCATATAATGCTTCAAAAGGAGCCATCTTAATTGCAGAATGATAGGAATTGTTATAAGCGAATTCCACTTAAGGAAATTAATCTTCCCTCTTGTATTGCTGATCCACACAATGCATTCTTAGTAGGTCTTTGAGTACTTGATTCACCCTTTTTGTTTGTCCATCTATTTTCGGATGATACGTTGAACTTATATTTAGTTGAGTCCCAAGTGCAGAAAATAAGGTTTTCCAAAACCTTGAGGTCACACATGCATCCCTATCAAAGATAATATTCTCAAGAATTCCATGTAGTCTAAACAGCTCTTGAATGATTTTTCAAGCTATGAAAGGAGCTCCATCAGTTAGATTCCTAGGTATGAAATGCACTACCTTAGTAAGCTTGTCCACAACCACTAGAATGGCATTGTGCTTATTCCTTGACATAGGTAATCCTTGCACAAAGTCCATACTAATGACTTTCCACTTACTCTCTAGAATATCATGTGGATACAATAAATCTGCAGGATGATGATGTTCAATTTTCACCCTTTGAAATTCTAAGCATCTAGCCACAAATCTAGCAACGTCTCCTTTCATCTTTTTCCAAAAATAAAATGGCTTTATATTGGCCAAATTTTTTGTCACACCAGGATGACCAAAGTATGGTGCTTCATGAACTTATTTCCACACAAGACTCCTTAACTCTTTAGAGTTAGGCACATGCATTCTTCCCTTATACCTAAGAAATCTATTGGGTTCAAAATGAAATCCCTCATAACTTTCATCTTACGGATTTCTTATGAGTGCTTGCTTAACTTGCATGTAGTACTCATCCTCCTTGAATTTCTACAATACTTGGCCTTGAAAGTCGATTTGGATTGTCACTATTGAGGCAATATGACGTCTATGACTTAAGGCATCAACAACCCAATTTTATTTTCCCTTGATGTAGTTGATATTGAAGTCATAATCATATATCAAATCCAACCATCTTATTTATCATGCATTCATATTAGGTTGGGCAAATAGATATTTCAAACTGTGATGATCGGTTTTCATCTCAAAGGGCTTTCCCAACAAGTAATGCCTCCACATCTACAATGCATGAACCATTGCTGCTAACTCTAAATAATGAAAAGAATAATTTTGTTCATAGGGTTTCAACTTCCTTGATTCATAAGCAATTACTTTCCCTTTTTGCATTAAGACTCCACCTAATGCTTCTCCCGATGCATCTGTGATAACAGTGAAGTCACCATTAGGATATGGTACTTTCAAAATTGGAGCAGTTGTCAACTTCTCCTTGAGTAGATTGAATGTTGCTTGGCATTTTTCTATCCACTCAAACTTCTTCCCTTTATTTTGCAAAGAAGTAATTGGAAAGGCTATTCTAGAAAATTTTGCAACATACTTCCTATAATATCCTGCCAAACCCATAAAACTTCTTACCTTAGAGACATTTTTGGGCATTGGCCATTCTAGAACTACCTTGATCTTGGCTAGATCGACTGAGATACCATCAACTAAGATCACGTGTCCAAGATACTGCAATTTCTTCTGAAAGAAGGTAGATTTAGAGAGTTTCCCATACAACTTATGTTCTCTCAGTCATTGTAGAACTATCTCCAAATGCTTGTGATGATCCTCCTCATTCTTTGAATAAATAAGGATATCATCCAAGAAAACCAAAACAAACTTATCTAGGCAATTCCTAAACACGTTCATTAGGTTCATAAATGCTATCGGTGCATTAGTAAGTCCGAATGGTAGAACTGTAAACTCATAATACCCATATTTGGTTCTAAAGGCAGTATTAAAAATATCCTCATCTTTGATCCTCAGCTGGTGGTATTCAGATCGTAGATCAATCTTAGAAAACAAAACTCCTTGCATTTGATAAAAAAGGTCATCAATGCATGGAAATGGATACTTGTTTTTATCGTAGCTTTATTAAGCATTTGATAATCTATGCACAAGTGCAATGTACCATCCTTCTTCACAAATATTACTGGCACTCCCTAGGGTGATACATTGGGTCTTATCAATCCCTTAGATAATAACTCATCTAGATGTGCCTTGAGCTCCATTAACTTAGTTGTTGTCATCCTATAAGGCACTTTGGAAGCAGGTTATGATCTTGGCACTATATCAATGGAGAAATTAAATATCCTCTTAGGTGGTAGTCCATGTAGTTCTTCTGGAAACACGTCTGCAAAATTTCATAAGATAGGACATCTTTCCATATCTGTCTCTCCAATTTACATTATTTTACCTTCTTCCATCTCTTGTGGTGATCCTGTGGCCCACAATTGTCAATACCATCTTGATAAATAAATTCCTTATATTCCTTATATTCCTCAAGATTCTCCATCTTTACTGCAAAGATCTTGCATCCTTTCTTCTTATCCCTAAATAGTTGCATGGTGAATATTTGACATAACTTGACTTCCCTAGGTATCCCTTGCAAAATCACTTGGTTACCTAAATCATCCAAGCACTCTACTTGACAATCATCCAAGGTAGCACGAATCTTCTGCTAGAATGTTGTTTGCTAGGAAGGAAGTGGGTTTCCATGAGGTTGTGACCTAGAAGACTTATTGGGACAATTTGACGCATAGTGGTATTCACCACATGCGAAGCATCTCGTTGCTGGTCCTTTCTTCCTTGCAAGTTCACTAGGTTTAGTAGCATTAATTCCAACATTGTTAGCATTACCACCATTGAAATTATTCTTTATGTGTTCCCTCCTTGATTCTCTTCCATTATTTTAGGATCCCTTATCCCTTGCTTCTGGAAATATTGTACTCCATAAAACTTCCTTGGAGTTGGTTTAACTTGAGTTCCTGCGAACTTCTTACAGTTCCTATTCTCTTGATCGATAGAGATGGATTTCAGCTTCCACTCTTGTTTAACAACCTTCTCATAAACTAGGTCCATAGTGGATAGATCATGAACATCTACCTCACCACCAATCTAGCTATTAAGCCCCATAATAAATTTTCTTATGTGAAAATGTTCATCCTTATGATACATTGGTACATATCATAATAGTCGGGTGAAATTTTCCTAGTACTCATTCACTGATATCTCTCCCTATCTCAGATTTTGAAAATCGGTGAGTTTTTGGTCGAAAAAGAGTTGATGTAGCCATCTTTTCCTGAATATTTCCATAAACCCATTCCATGTGAGTTTCAAAGAACTAAGCCCGAGTTCCATTTTCTTGTTCATCCACTAGTTAGAGGCTTCTCTAGCTAACTGATAGGCTCCCCATACTGCTTTCATGACCTCATAATAGTTTATGATCTCAAAATATTTTTCCATCTGAATTAACCATGCCTTAGCTTCTTCCCCATTGGTGCTACCTTAAAATTTTGGTGGGGTTATTTGCTGCATGTCTTTATAAAATTCAGTAGCTAAACGCTTCCTACTAGTTCCTTATGATTGAGAGTGTAATTTATCATTCTCATGTTCATGGGTCTGAACATGATTGTGAGAATTCTCTTCCTCATCTTCATTGATAGGGACTTCTTCATTAATCGAAACTCCTATTCTACTCTATCCTTTTCCCTAACTTCCTACTGAAGATTTCCCAACCTTGTATAGGTTTCGTGAATGATAGCCAAAATTTGATCCAATTTGGCTTCAACACCCTCTGGACCTTGTCTGACTTTCTGAAACCCTCCAGGATTAGTCCTTGTTCTCACCATCCTCGCAAGAAAATGATTATACCTGAAGGCTCATCTTTATTAGATTCAATCATGTTCTTACTATCTTATAGATAACATTTAATGAGTATTCATTCACACATAAAAGAAATTTCACATAATATTTGAGCACAATATTTTGATAAACACATGATCTTTATTATTCACAATGATCTCAAGATCCTTTCAATTTACATAGAGTGAATATTCAAATAGTCAAGTGGAGAGTATCCCTCAGATTCACTCTCTAACACGTAACTCAACATGGTATACCCCTCAGATTTTTGTTCATATCTCATATGATCTTTTCTATCCCAAAAAATGGGTAGTAACCTTTAGATTCGTCATTCGATACATAGTTACGAGGGACATAACCCTCTGATTCATTATTTAAGGAAATTACAATCACTTTCGACATAGGAAGGACTCTAGGGTCTCTAAATATGAATGCTAGACTAACACTCTCTTTCGGGGGCATATCCCTGGAAATTTACAAGGAATCAAAATTTGCTGGTGAAATTGGAGGTAGTTAATTAAAATTGGCCTCCTCCTTCATCCTTCTCTTTATTTCAATAATCCAAGAAAGAAAATGACTGAAAGTTTTAGTATCGATTAACCAAACATCAATATCATAGTTGGTACCCTCTATCGTATGAACAATGGCCTCTTTTTCCTTCTTGGCTTTCAAGTAGCGCTTATTCTCGATTACTGACTTTCTTGCAATTAACCTGAGACGCACCATCCTAGCACAAGAATTTCCAAACATTAGTCCCATTCAATGTTGGATGGGAAGTATGGCGAGCACATAGGTTCTAGAGATAAACCTGGTAGCTTTGATACCATGTGTAACATGCCAATTGTTCAAGTAAGAAAATTTCCTAAGTTTTCACTTTCAAGTAAATAAACTATGTTTTATAACCATTGCTATAAAAAATTTCTTTTCCAAAAGAGAAGAATAAATGAGCATAAATTTCATAGAAAATTCTATTCACTAATTTCATTTCCAATATAATATTCCACATACTACAATATTTCCAAGATTGTATACAAAATACATACATAGCTCAACCAAGCTTTAAAGCAATAGATATAGATGGTCCAAGATTCTCCTTTCAAATCTTGGTCGCCAATTGAGGAGGAGAAGCATCACTTAGGCGCTTTTTTTCCAACCACGGACTCAAATGTAGTCCACACATCTATCATCTGATAGATGGCCCTACCCTTCAATGAAGAGATTGGTAGAGTAACCTCGCAATGTCAACCATTCTGAGCTTAGTGTTGTACCCTACATAACTAGAACTTGTAAACACTACAATCCTGAACTAGCATGCATAAAAGGAACATAGTGAACTGACAATTGAGCCAAGGAAATCACACTACTTTGACCAAAGTATTCTCACTCAGTACTTTGAGTGACAGTCATCCTATTCACATACACTACTCTAGCTTGACTTGACTTTAGGTCATTATAAACTATGCATAGGTAATTTCCTTCAATAGGTAGTCATTAACCTAAGAAATAACCTATTCCCTTTTCCCAAAACACAATGGTATCTCAACCAACAAAACATAAGAAAAAGCATAAGTTACCCCCTTCGATGGATATTCTAATCCCAGGTACAACATATGAGCTTTCTAAGTCTACAAATTAACTTTGCATAAAATAATTTAACGATCTATTCCGATTTCATCAATCCTAGTATGTAATACTATAGATGATAATCAATCAATCCTTAATATGGAGTAAGTACAAACACTTATAAGGAAATCATATCAATAAGACTCTTTCCTTTCCATTAATAAAATAGATAATAACTCTATTTCAAGCAAAAAATGCAATTTCCAATTTAAACACACAAGGCAATCAATCTTTTAGATAAAAGATAAAACATGAAGATAATAAAATCTCGTGCATGTTAATCGCTTATTCCAATTGACTCACTGGATCTCAAGCTTGCCCCCCTCTTAAAATCAACTTAGCAACAAATCCCTCTCAAATCCTCTCACTAAAGTTTCCTCTCAATATCTCAGCAAAATAAGAATCGCTCAATGAAAATGTAGCAAATGCGTGGAAGAAGTGTATCTCAATGAGTTAATAATTCCTCTTATTTATACCCAAAAAATAGAATCTACAAGATACAAATGTAGTGTCCCTTCATTTTGGCCTACTTGACATTCAGGTAAGTCGTTTAATCGTGATGTAATGTGATTTCGTTGTTTATTGTGTTATTATTTTTGTGGTGAATTTAATATTTTAATGACCTTCTGTAATCAGCTAATTAAATTAAAATGTGAATTACAAGGAAATTTAAAAAAAGTGGGAATTCAAAATAAGAATTAAATAAATTAATGTTATGAAATATAAAGTATATGGTTATTAATAAATAATTAAATTAAACAGTTTGGTTAAAAGTATTGTTTAATGGTATTTTATAATAATTGATAATTTATTATCATGAAAGATAATCATTTAAATATGGAAAAACAATAATTTAAATTATATTTTATAATGATTGATAATTCTATTATCAAATGAGTTAATTATTTAAATGTGGGAAAGTATTTTGATTTTAAGATAAATATAGATGTTATTTTCAAACTGATGGTGAAACAAGGTGAAAATAGAAAAAAATGGGATGTGTGCACATGCATGACTTCAATATAATTTTCAAAGTGGAAACTTGCTCTTGTTGTTGATTTTTGTTTTCAAAAACTCATCTCTCGGATTATATAGTGTTGGTTTTTAGTTTTTTGGGGGTTCTGTTGATTTTTCTTCTGGTTTTTCGAAGAAGAAATTTTGGTTTGCAAAACTATTATCTGAAAAAGAAGTATTGTTCATTGATTGTTCCTTAGATACGGGAAAGCGGTTGCAAAGGCTCGTTCTGGGTATCAATTTCATTTCGACGTGCATTGCACTCTAGGTTAGTTCACCCTCGTATTTTATTTCGATGTTGTGCTTATGCATCTATTGTTGCTTAACTGTTTGCTCTCATTGTTTGTGACACTCCTTTTATGATTAAATTTGATTGTGCTCTAGCTTTTGATTTCTACCAGTGGTGATTTTGATTTATGAATATGTGTTGTGTCTTTCCTCTATGCCATTCATCAATTTTGAGAGCCTCCTTGTGAAATTTATTCTGTCCATATTTTGCAATATACTTTCTCATAATGGCGTCAAACCTTATGCTGTGTGATGTGCCTTAAACCAATGGATTATGCTTTATTCATTCTAAAATCAATTTGACTATATCGGTCTATTCAATGGCTGTCCTATATGAATGGTGTTCAATTTATATAATGTATGAATTTGTATTCCATTGAGTCCCTACAAAAAAACTTATTCATTGTCCTTGCGCTATCCTCTGCTTGCACCAATCCTGCATCCACTCTAGGGTTAAGCTCATATTATAACCTAATGTCGTTTCTTTCTTGTATAATCTATACTATGCATGTCACACCCTTAAATTAGTCTGCACTTTTATTTCAACGACTTTACCTAGAAATCGGTACCACGGCTTGCATTCATTGTATGACCCTTAAGCTAGATTCGCCTCTTAGATGGTAGTCGATGCCGCATTATTTGTATACATATATTCGATGTGTTCACCTCGCTTGAGGTATTAGCTATATATTCTCCTAAGATCTTCGTACCTGAGTGGCTATGCCACCTCCTGTATGGTATGCCGAATTTTGTTCAAACCTGCAAGCTAGGTTTCAATTATTATCATTTAAAGCACGAGTTTGTGAAGCTTGCTTGTATCCTCCTCAGTCAACACCCTAGTTTGCTTAAAATCGTGGTTACCTGGGTTTTTCCATGGTCTGTCCTTAGTCTAAATTCTTTCATTCGAACAATTGTATTCTTGGTGTGTATATATATATACTTATAGTTGAGTCATTCTTAAAATCTTTCTATGAATAAATTAAACTCTGTTAATTAGTATTATTCTGTGGGCTACAAACAACCTTATGATAATTTAGTTGTTATGACATAAACTTTAGTATTTAAATATAAATAGATATATATATATATATATATATATATATATATATATATATATATATATATATTTATAATTATTATGAGCGTATATATATGTGCGTACGTATATAATTATATATATGGGTGTTTGTAATCGCAATGTATTGATTTATATATATACAAACATGCGTATATAACTTCATATTGGATATTTAATTGGTTTAATAGGTGTAGATTTACTCATTAATTTAAAGACTTTAGTAGTGGTGATAATTATTTTGAACATATAATTATGGATTACATTCATGCAATTTCATTAAACACTCAAATGGATTTTATAAATGAATGTAGTGGTGTTTTAATAATACTCGTTAAATTTATGCATTGAATGTGTAGTGAAAATTAAAGGTAGACTTTAATGATTCTTTATAGTTTATCTCATTGATTGTGTTAGAGAAATGAAGGATTGATGTATTTATATTGAAATAATTGGTAAAACAATTAGAAAGAAAATGTCAATGGATTAAAGAATTTAAATTGGGAATATGAATTAGAGGGGTGTTTCTATTAAGAGTATTTAATTCATTTAAAGTGAATGGTTTGGGGTAATTTTTTAATGAGAACCCTTATAGGAATAAAATTAAGTTACTCGTAATTAGGTAATCAAAGGTTGTGTAATAAATGAGTTAGTTTATGTATGTAACCCTTAATATATATATATATATATATATATATATATATTTGTCCATATATCTAGATTAATTTCATAATCAATTTATGTGTGTAGGAAGTAGTAAAACATTAAATGGATGTTGTATCATTAAAAATGATTTCATAATGGAGTAAAAATAAAATGTAATTGATGACCTAAAATGTTCTTTAAAATTATTACTTTGAAGGTGTTGACAGATTAAAATATTGCTTCTTATTAGTTCCATGGTGTGGTGTCGTCCTTTTGTATTAATTTTGAATTGAGGAGATTTTATGTGTCGATTTCATGATTATGTTATGTTGGAACCCATGATGTTTGAGATACCCTCAGTTGGGAGTTTATGGGTAGTGGAATTATTAGGCTTCTAGAGGCCGAGAGGGAAATGTGATATATGTTGGATTATTACATTTGGTTCTTTGTTAAAATTTTGATCCTTATTCTTGTTTGTGCTCATGTGGGTTGGTACCCTGCACCATGGTTATGCCTTATGATGTGGTCTTTGTGCGAGAGGGTTCATGCCTCGCGTATGTTTTCTGGATTTGTGATTTTGGTATTGGTGCGATTGGGTACACCCTAGAGGTTATGAGAGTTGTCTTGATGCTAGTAGGGAGATTGGCTCTCCATGGGGGCCGACGCACAAAGTGGCATTAGGGTAACTCATTGGAGAGTTGCATAATTAAGTGATAACCTAAAGTAACTAATTGGGGGGAAAGGGGTAATTGATACATTAATCAAGATAAGAAGATGCCTCGCCCATGTCGGTAGTGCTTTCATAGGCTGAGGATGGGCTGAGAAGGTTTGGCTGGAAAGATCACTACCTTGTCCTCTCGAAAGGTAAGTGATTTTGAATGTGTCACCCTATGGGGCCAACGCCTAGTGTGAGGCAGTTAGGGTAACCATAGATGGGGGCCGACGTCGAGACTATCAGGGTAACTCAAGGATGGGGGCCGACGTCTAGACTGTTAGGGTAACCCATATCTGAGCCTTGCGATGAAACTCCTCCCTTTAGCAACTTTGTATGTTTGTAGTTTCCCCCTCATTGTACTGTACCTTTGGAAGTGGTTGTTCTTATGTTTTGTCTTGTTGCCATTTGGATTGTGGAGTCATGTCAATGTTCTTCACTTGACTATTTTTTTTTCGTTGTGGGTCCTCTTGTCATCTCCTAGCACGAGGGGTGGACCTTAGGGTCCATATGGTTGGGTGGAACGTGCTATGCACCCATTGGGTTCCCCACCAATGATCGTGATGTGCAGTGTTGCATCGGTTGCAATGGATCCTAAGCTTTCCAGTGTTGGCGGTAGTTTTTGTTCCATGAGCTATATTCTATCCTAATGTATTTCATTATGTATATGTGAAATCCTTCCCATTGTTATATGGGAAGTTTGTGTTGTAATATGGATTGTTTATCCCACATATGGGTATGGTGTTGTAATCTTTGATTCACATACCTTGCATTTATGTGGTGTTGTATCTATGGAAATATTTAAATTCATGTGATTTTTGGATTCAATGAGTATCCTTATGACAAATGTAATAGATGTATCTTTTGATATTATCAAGTGATCACGTATGTATGTATAAGTATGGAATTATGGATGTATGTACATTGTTCATTTATTTTATATATGGATTTTAAATGAATGCATGTGTTTAATTACCTTCGTTATGGGTTTCACGTTAAGTTAGGAACACTCACATCATAATGCAGTCATGTCACCCCAGAGGACTAGTTAGGTGTTTTTTATGCATGATTTCAATATTAGAGTTGTTTGATGACTTACATTTCATATTAGTTTGCATAAAAAAATATTGTGTAGTTATTGTTAGATGTTATGTTGTCCTTTGTGGTGTGTGTGGCGTGGCGTTACATCTTGGTATTAGAGCCAATGTTATCAAACTCTAGGTACTCTAGGTTCAATTGAGTCCATTACGTTAACCTTGTGCTTAACTCTTGAACTTATGTGTTTCCATTCAATTTTTGTGTAGGAAAATGCCTAGGGGTCGGGGTTGTGGTGGTGGCTGAAGGGCTGACCGCTAGAATACTTCATCTCAAAGTTCCCACGGGTCTAAACATGAGGAACGTCAGGGTTCACAAAATAACCCAGGAGGCAAAGGTCAAAATCCACAATAGTCAGGATTAGAGGGAGTACAACTACGTCAGTTGCTAGAGGAGGTTCTTGGTCTCTTAGGCCCTAGGCAGGAGGAGGAACAACAAGTGGTCAGAGAGAGAGAGATCACTGAGGAGGAGCAATATAGCAGCAGATCAAGATGCCATGGTAGCAGGTCACATGAGGGACCTTTTGAGGGCACATCCCCCCACTTTTGATGGTTCCAGGGGAGGATTGGAGGCAAAAAAATGGCTAATTGATATGGATCACGTTTTTGCTATGCACCCTTATGACAGTAATACTAGGGCTAGGTGTGCCATCATGCAACTCAGAGGTTTCACATCCACATGGTGGAGATTAGAAGAGTAGAAACTACACCTAGACATTGGTTCCATGAATTGGGCATAATTCATGAAGTGGTTTAGAGCATGTTTCCTGTCAGAGAACTGGAGACAATGTCGTGCAGACGAGTTGCACGAACTGAAACAAATGGCAATGTCCATAAAAAATTACGATCGCCGATTCTATGAGCTCAAGCAGTATGCTGGGATCGGTGATGATGAGGGTATGCTAGTACAATACTTTGTTAGGGGCTTGAATGCTCAAATCAGTGGAGGAGTTTGGGTCTTTGAGCTGAAGATGATGGAGGTAACTGTAGAAAAGGCTAGTCTTGTGGAGGAAAATTTGGCCATGGCTTTAGGAGGCCACACCGGTGTTCTAATTGGTAGTGCACCTTCATCAAGATTTGGTTCCCAAGGTGGTCAGTCTCTGGCTGCGGGGTCCTCTAAGGGCCATCAAGCACCCGCTAAGGGTGAGCAACAACAACAACACTCCTAGTTGAGACCTGAGAACTCTCAGGCTCAGCATGGTAGTAGACTTTAGAAAAGGAAAGATCGGAGTTGGTAGCGTAACAAATGTGATCATTCTGATCAGCTAGCTCAGAGTTCACAGACTGCGGTTAGTGGTGGTAGTTTTCCACAGTTTAGTGCACCCTCAGGTGGCTAGGGATATGACAGGAGCACAAGTTGTTTCTCTTGCGGTCAACAGGGCCATATTGCTAGACAATGTCCGTAGAGGAACTCTACAGGTTTCAACCATAGACCAACTGCTTCTGAGTCGATGGTGGGTGATGCAGGTAGGCCACATCGAGTATTTTATATGGTTGATAATCGCCAGGCTGGGCACCAGAGTGCAGTTGTAGAGGGCACCGATAGAGGATGAGTAGCTGAATCAGGAGCCCATGGGTGAGCTCGAGAGGGTTCAGTAGGGTCTTTACATTGAGATTTCAGTTACACGGAGGATCTAGTGACTCTCCTGATCGCTTTCTTTGGATTGATACTTATTGTTTTATGCTATGTACTTTGAGACTTTGTTGGTGCTTGTTTTACCATTCTGATTTGGTTTGGATGATAGTTTATTGGATTTTGATGATTATGACATTATGAACTGATGTTTATGTTATCTTAGATATGTGGAGTTAGTTTGTGTTTGGATTAATTTGACTATGTGTATCATGTGGCTTATGACTATGCTCGTTATGCATTTGACTAGTGATGGCTATGTGATGTTGTTTATGATGTAACTAATGTTACTTGATGATATGGTTATTGTTCGAGGTCTTGGTGAGGGGAACAAGGTAGCATCACTCATTCGAGAGCGCCTTGCTACACTGTGATTTCATCTCACGGTGTGTTTTTTAAATTGTATATATGTATATGTTGCTCGCCATCTTGTTTGATGTAAGTTGCAGGTACCAGGCATCGACTCCACCTGCACTGTTAGGTCTGAGCGTACCTCCAAAACCCAATGGATATGATGTGGAAAAACAAAGTTGACAAAAGTCCCCAACCTTTCCATCATCCTCGATGAGGATGAGTTTCTATTTGGTAACCTGTTTGTCTAGTTTTTAACCCTTGTTAGTTGTCTTGTTCGGTCTTTTCACAATAATTGATTTAATTGTGTTGTCACGCGGTTGTTTGTCAGTGATTTTTCTTTGACTGTGTATGTTGTACTTTACCTTGCGACTTCTAGGAGTAAGTCAAAGCTTAGGGGGGGGGAGGATGTAGTGTCCCTCCATTTTGGCTTGACTTGACATTTAGGTAAGTCGTTTAATCGTGATGTAATGTGATTTCGTTGTTTATTATGTTATTTTTTGTGTGGTGAATTTAATATTTTAATGACCTTATGTAATCAACTAATTAAATTAAAATGCGAATTACAAGGCAATTTAAATAAAGTGGGAATCTAAAATAAGAATTAAATAAATTAATATTATGAAATATAAAGTATATGGTTATTAATAAATAATTAAATCAAATTATTTGGTTAAAAGTATTGTTTAATGATATTTTATAATAATTGATAATTTATTATCATGAAAGATAATTGTTTAAATATGGAAAAACAATGTTTTAAACTATATTTTATAATGATTGATAATTCTATTATCAAATGAGTTAATTATTTAAATGTGTGAAAGTATTTTGATTTTGAGATAAATATAGAAGATGTTATTTTTGAACTGATGGTGAAACAAGGTGAAAATAGAAAAATATGGGATGCGTGCACATGCATGACTTCAATATGATTTTCAAAGCGGAAAATTGCTCTTGTTGTTGTTTTTTGTTTTCAAAAACTCATCTCTCGGTATTATATAGTGTTGGTTTTTAGTTTTTTGGGGGTTTTGTTGATTTTTCTTCTGGTTTTTCGAAGAAGAAATTTTGGTTTGCAAAACTATTATCTGAAAAAGAAGTACTGTTCATTGATTGTTCCTTGGATACAGGAAAGTGGTTGCAAAAGATCGTTCTCGGTATCAATTTCATTTTGACGTGCATTGCACTCCGGGTTAGTTCACCCTCGTATTTTATTTCGATGTTGTGCTTATGCATCTATTGTCGCTTAATTGTTTGCTCTCATTGTTCATGACACACCTTTTATGATTAAATTTGATTGTGCTCTAGCTTTTGATTTCTACCAGTGGTGATTTTGATTTACGAATATGTGTTGTGTCTTTTCTCTATGCCATTCATCGATTTTGAGAGCGTCCTTGTGAAATTTATCTTGTCCATATTTTGTAATATAGTTTCTCATAATGGCATCGAACCTTATGCTGTGTGATGTGCCTTAAACTGATGGATTATGCTTTATTCATTCTAAAATCAATTTGACTATATTGGTCTATTCAATGGTTGTCCCGTATGAACAGTGTTCGATTATATATAATGTATGAATTTGTATTCCATTGAGCCCTTGCCAAATGACTTATTCATTGTCCTTGCGGTATCCTCTTCTTGCGCTAACCCTGCATCCACTCTAGGGTTAAGCTCATATTATAATCCGATGTCGTTTCTTTCTTGTATAATCTATACTATGCATGTCGCGCCCTTAAATTAGTTTGCACTTTTATTTCAATGACTTTACTTGGAAATTGGTACCATGGCTTACATTTGTTGTATAACCCTTAAGATGGATTCACCTCTTAGATGGCATTCGATGCAAAATTATTTGTATACATATATTTGATGTGTTCACCTCGCTTGAGGTATTAGCTATATATTCTCCTAAGATCTTCGTACCTGAGTGGCTGCACAACCTCTTGTATGGTCTGCCAAATTTTGTTCAAACCTGCAAGCTAGGTTTCAATTATTATCATTTAAAGCATGTGTTTGTGAAGCTTGCTTGTATCCTCGTTAGTTGGTGCCCTAGTTTGCTTAAAATCATGGTTACCTGGGTTTCATCATGGTTTTTCCTCAGTCCGAATTCTTTCATTCAAATAGTTGTATTCTTGGTGTGTATATATATATACTTATAGTTGAGTCATTCTTAAAATCTTTCTATGAATAAATTAAACTCTGTTAATTAGTATTATTCTGTGGGCTACAAATAGCCTTATGATAATTTAGTTGCTATGGCAGAAACTTTGATATTTGAATATAAATATATATATATATATATATTTATAATTATTATGAGCGTATATATATGATATATATATATGTATATATATATACATATATATGGGTGTTTGTAATTGTTTGAATGTACAAAATGTATTGATTTATATATATACAAACATGCGTATATAACGTCATATTGGATATTTAATTGGTTTAACAAGTGTAGATTTACTCATTAATTTAAAGACTTTAGTAGTGGTGATAATTATTTTGAACATATAATTATGGATTACGTTCATGCAATTTCATTAAATACTCAAATGGTTTTTATAAATGAATGTAACTTGGTGTTTTAATAATACTCGTTAAATTTATGCATTCAATGTGTAGTGAAAATTAAAGATAGACTTAATGGTTCTTTATAGTTTATCTCACTGATTGTGTTAGAGAAATGAAGGATTGATGTATTTATATTGAAATAATTGGTAAAAAAATTCGAAAGAAAATGTCAATGGATTAAAGAATTTAAATTAGGAATATGAATTAGAGGGGTGTTTCTATTAAGACTATTTAATTCATTTAAAGCGAATGGTTTGAAGTAAACTTTTAATGAGAACCCTTATAGGAATAAAATTAAGTTACTCATAAATAGGTAATCAGAGGTTGCGTAATAAATGAGTTATTTTATGTATGTAACCCTTACTATATATATATATATATATATATATATATATATATATATATATATATATATATATATATTTGTTCATATATCTAGATAAATTTCATAATCAATTTATGTGTATAGGAAGTAGTAAAGCATTAAATGGATGTTGTATCATTAATAATGATTTCATAATGGAGTAAAAATAAAATGTAATTGATGACCTAAAATGTTCTTTAAAATTATTACTTTTAAAGTGTTGACATATTAAAAGATTGATTCTTATCGGTTCCATGGTGTGGTGTTGTCCTTTTGTATTAATTTTAAATTGAGGAGATTTTAAGTGTCGATTTCATGATTAAGTTATGTTGGAACCCATGATGTTTGAGATACCCTCAGTTGGGAGTTTATGGGTAGTGGAATTATTAGGCTTCTAGAGGCCAAGAGGGAAATGTGATATATGCTGGATTATTACATTTGGTTCTTTGTTAAAATTTTGATCCTTATTCTTGTTTGTGCTCACGTGGGTTGGTACCCTGCACCATGGTTACACCTTATGATGTGGTCTTTGTGCGAGAGGGTTCATGCCCCGCGTATGTTTTCTGGATTTGTGATTTTGGTATTGGTGCGATTGGGTACACCCTAGAGGTTATGAGAGTTGTCTTGATGCTAGTAGGGAGAGTGGCTCTCCATGGGGGCCAGCGCACAAAATGGCGTCAGGGTAACTTATTAGAGAGTTGTATAATTAAGTGATAACCTAAAGTAACTAATTGGGGGGAAATGGGTAATTGATACATTAATCAAGATAAGAATATGCCTCGCCCATGCTGGTAGTGCTTTCGTAGGTTGAGGATGGGCTGAGAAGGCCTGGTCGACAAGATCACTACCTTGTAATCTCAAAAGGTAAGTGATTCCACATTTGTCACCCTATGGGGCCGACGCCTAGTGTGAAGCAGTTAGGGAAACCATAGATGGGGGTTGGCATCGAGATTGTCAGGGTAACTTAGGGATAGGGGCAGTCATGTCACCCAAAGGACTAGTTAGGTGTTGTTTATGCATGATTTCAGTATTAGAGTTATTTGATGACTTACATCTCATATTAGTTTGCTGTAAAAAAAATATTGTACAGTTATTGTTAGATGCTATGTTTTCCTTTGGCGTGTGCGTGGTGAGGTGTTACAACAAACAAGGCTTGTGATATGCCACTTCTTAGCTCAATACCATCAACTCAGCTTAATAATAAAAAGGTATCGGGTTTCTATCTCAATACTCAGTTTCATAGGATAGTAGATCGACTCAATGCTTGCCAACAATAGTTTGAATGGTTCATAAAGCACATTCTTCAATCTGGAAATCAACTTGCAGGCTTAAAAATACTTCTAAAAGAAACACAAAATTCATAATATGGCACCAACTATTCATCATATTTCCTATTTACAATCTTACTGTTAAAATAGAGGAATAAGTCAAACTTTATCTGGCTGTGTTGCACATAATCGATTTGGTCCAAGCCAAAGTATTCAACACATCTTATTGAATCAACCTGCTTCATTATTACGCGATTTAATCTTTGACTCAATACGTCACATTATATAGTGCACACCACTTTATAATCGTGATAAATAAACTTTACACATCACATTAATACTTATGTATTTGCATCACCTATTATCAATAATGATAAATGCGGTTTAATACTTAGCATTGCGCTATTACATGAAGCACTACATTCATAATATATCCACCATGACATATATTCAATGAATTAGCCATTAGTATATATATACTATATATATACTATATATAAATATATATATTATATATATATATATATCTATATATAAAACCAATAAATAACATTTAACCCTATTTATATATATGTATATATAATCAAATATATATTTATTTATATATATCATTTGACAAATAAGTTTGTCTAAATATTCCACTTGATATTCAAATGAATGAGAACAAGTTAACATTTCATATATATTATCATTTGTATATATATTTCTATATTCATGTATACGTACATATACATATATCAACATACTCGTATACACATTCTCATTTGTCAACACATACACATATATTGACATGTGTATATATATATGTATATATGCATATATCTCATATATATATATACATTCAATTATACAATCAAACACATAAACAATTTCTATCTTACCGATAGTATATATGCATGTGATGTATATATACATACATATCTCATTGTGCTCTCAATATCACCATGCCCATGAGCATGCGTAGGTACATCTACCTACGTACTCTCATGTGTGTATTATCTCATGTGTATGGGTTATTGTCAACATGCATATGTATACATATATGTACATTCTATGTATATATATTTCATCAATCAAGAATAGTAATACAAAGACACATGCACCAAGCACTAAACACAATCCAAGAATGCTCTTAATAGAAATCAAGATCCTTCCTATTGCAAACACATCATACTAAAGGACGACTTACCAATTCATAAAACTATGACTTGACTCAACCATTCTATAAGTGAGTGTGTGTGTAAGCTCAGTTAGGTTTCATTACAGGTTACCCGACCAAGTTCTCCTTAATAATAATTCCCCTTGCTTTAGGAGGATTGAATCTGAATCTACATCCAACTTAACATATTTTCATGGTAGTCAACCATTCATCAAAACAAGCATTTGAATTATATATTTCTTAGTTAGAACATCAAATTCAATAACCACTTATTCTAGATATCCATTCCATTATATAACATCAAATGAAATAAAAATTCACTCATAATTTTCTAATGATTTAGATAAACAAAGTGCAACAATATATATTTCTAATCAGAATCCCAAATACATTCACTAATTCAATAATTTACCCTAACATAGTAATAGTAAATAGGTAAACACACAACGAGGTGTAACACTTAGCTTGTGTCATGACCTGGTATCTCTTAGTGAGATATGAGAGGAGCTTCGTACCCCCCTGATCCCACTGCTTGATCATAGTTGACAGCTCCACAGTGTGTTGGAATAGTTCCACCCGACCTTCCTTGTAGGTCATCCTCTATTGCACTATAGGCTTGAATAGTTGGGCGTGGAGCCCTATTGTCACTGGCATGTAGGCATCAAGGACCTACCCCTAGATCTGGACAGTTGGATCACCTCTACAATGCATTGACTAAAGAAGTCGAGCCACTCTTGTGTGAACACTACAAACATAGAGAAAGTGGACAATATCAGTACCGTATCATAAAATAAAATAAAATAAAAATATATATATATATATGAGCATGTAATGAAACAACTAAAATGAAACATCTATCAAATTAAATCTATAAATGGGTCCCCATCTTGCCAATTTGGATCTGAGTGGTGGAGCACCATTGGTAGAAGCAACGCTCAACCCTATGGTAGTCGTTAAAGGTGGTATGACTAGTCTGATACCGGGTGATGCGATTGATACTATAGGAGTGCACACCGATGATGCTACTCACCTTTGTCGCCTCGGTCTATCCTTCACTTATTCCTTCGCTACCTTTCCCTCCTCTCCATCACTCCTTGCCACCTCACCCCTTGACCCTTGAGAACCAACATCGCCTGCGAGGGAATCTATTGGTAAAATCAGGGTAGGACCTACTATCAATGACTAGTTGGCAAAGCCAATTGACACGCCAACATCATCAATCGCTAGGGCCTTTGCTATGTCCTCTGTAATACCCCTCCGTTTTGCTTCTTGTTCAAGTTGCTTTATGCTATGTTTGGTTGCAGTTACTTTGATACTGGATACATTTTGTTATGATGTTTTGATCGCTACTATTGAGCGACAACTATTATTGTGGGATGTAGTTATCTGATTATTGTTTTACATGCATTATGGATTAATAATGTTGTAGAGTTAACATGAGATGTTATTATGAGATTACTGGATTATAATGGAAGTGTTAGTTTTGATGAGTGTATTGGTGAAGAAGACGGTTTCACATCATTCGCTTGCGAGCGCCCTACGAATCCGTAATTTCTTCTTCACGGTGTGTATTATATGCTGGATATATTGTATGATGTTGTTTACTTGTTTTCAGGATTGCAGGTACATGACATCGACTCCACTTGGTTTCACAGGTTCGAGCATGTCGATCCAACGGTTAAATTGAATGGGAGATAGTAGCTAGGTAACATGTGTCAAGTTTACACCCTAGCCTTAGTGTGTCGTCAGTCGTGTGTGTCGAGTCATTATCTGTCTTGTTTTAATGTTATTTAATTCTGAAGGATTCTTGATTTGGAAATAGATATTTAGAATAATTGCATTTAAATCATGTTGATGGTTATTTAGTTTAAATAATGCAATGTGAATAAAAGTTTATATTTAAATTAATTAATTATATTTAAATTATTTAATTAATTAAATTTAATCCAAGGGGGTTGAATTTAGTTATTAAATAATTAAATTAATTAATTAAACGTGATGCAAGAGAATGAAAGGAAATAAAAGAATTAAAATTAATTTTGGAATTTAATTTCAACGTGTGGGAATTAAATTAGAAATTGTAATTAAATGTTTATTTGAGAAATTAGTTGCAACTTTGGAAATTAATTTATTATTTGAAATTGCATTTTAAATTGAAAGTGGGTTTTCGAAAATTGAAATTGAAATTGAAATTGAAATTGAAATATCTAATTTGCATGTAATGTGAATTAGGGTTGTATTAGGTATTTTTGTTTTATAATGAATGCATGTTTTAATTTTAGGGCAGGGAAAAAGTTTTAGAAAAAAATACATTTTTACAGCAAAGAAGAAATTTTGGAAAATTGCACAAAAAGGGTTTGAAGAAAGTTTTGATTGTAGAATTGATTGAAGGAAAAATTGTTTGCATTTGTTGGGTTTTGGATTGGATTCATTGGAGGATTGAAGAAAATTCAGGAAATCTTTGGAGGAGGCTTGCATCAGAAATTCATCTCTTCCTATAACTTCTTGTACCAGGTTTTCCTCTTTGTGTTTTATTGTTCTTGATTTTTTTTTTTAAATAGTAGTGATTAAAGATTTGTTTGTTAAATCTGTTTTAGAAAACAAATTTGATATTAGAAGAAAAAGAATTAAATAAATTTACAGCTTTTGCTTGTGAAAATTCTTGAGTGAAAATTGTGAAAACCTCAGTTGAATTTAAATTATTTGGGGAAATCGATTATGTTGTTATTGAAATCAAACATAGAGATTGAACAATGCATTTAGAATGTTTTTAGAAAATGAAACCCTATGTTTATTATTAAAAATCGGATTTTAAAATCCGTAGGGTAGTTATATTTTTCATGGTAAAATGTTCTGGTTGCGTCGCATATAACTCCACTTACACAAACTGGGTTGTCAAGAAATTTAAAGGGTTTCTGCACCTTGAAATTTTCTTATCCCTGTCAAAAAATCGCAAATACTCAGATCATAGTTTTTGAGTTATGCTTGAAACACGAGACTGCTGTTAAGTTATTTTCCCATGGCTGCTCTGATAATAAAATAATAATAAATTGATATTTATAAATATTAATATTTTATGTATTGTTATTATAATATTAAAACATTATTTAATAATATTTTATATTATAATTTATAATAATAAAGTATTATATTTATTTATATTATTTTAAATAAAATTTGTATATTAGATTAGTGGAATTAAAATTATAAACGTATGGAAAAATTATTGTTTATTTTAAAATGGCATGTTAAAGTTTAATTGAAGGAGTTAAATATTTGATTTAAAGAATGCATAATTTAAAATTTAATTGTAGAATTTAAATTCATGTGTAAAAGGTCCAATTATTAATTTGATTTAATTGGAAAAATATATATATGATATTGGGTATAGTCCAAATATTGATCTTATTTTAACACAATAAGTTATGGAAGAAACCAAATGTTAATTTCACTAATTTTATAATGATTTAATTTGCAAGGGCAATTGGTTATTGAATTTAAAGCGAAATGTTTTGAGTTATAGTTGAAAATACTTATTTTGTTAAAAGCAATTAGAGAATAAAATATTAGTGTATTTTTTCCCCTATCTGAAAAGATGAATTCTTAATTCAGTTTTATCGATATAATGAATTACGTAATGAAATGAGAAATGGATTTAGAATATCCAAATGTAGTTTCTTTTATTGCCTTCAATGATTATGTCCTTCGTGTTTATGCTTTGAGAATGGGTTGAATACCTGTTAGTTATAAGTCTTCCAGATGGGCTGTTGTTTGTGAGGGTTGTCGTTGTGATGTCAACATGTTGTGAATTCTTTTGGTAGTGCATGAGATCGTGTTGTTTTAAAAGTAAATTCAGGAATTGATTATTATGAAGAGATAATTAATTATTTTAATTTAATCATTTTCTATTTGGACAATTTATTTGTTGAGAATGTATATTTTATGGTTTGAATAAATGGATGTATGTAATAAGAGTTTGGAAATGGAAACTTTTAGATGAGATTAACATAAGGTGTTATTGGAAAACTAGAAGAAATATAAGGTTTGGGTTAGGAAATTGAAAAAAATTATTGTAGAAGATTTATGTTAGTTTTAAAGGAAAACAATGGATTTGACTTAAATTATTTGAACTAGTCTATCTTTTATTATAAAGGCACTTATTTAATTTTTTTTCAATTAATTTTGAAAGGGCAATAGTTATTATGTTTTATTTTCATAGAGCAAATTAATCGTTGTGATTGGAATATTAAAGAATCTATATAATTGAGTTTATTAATATATATGTTTGGTGTATATATAATATGGAGCATATAAAAATATGTTAAGGGTAAATTCATTATCGTATTTCATTTTAATAAGATGTATGCAATATATTATTGAATAGAGATTTAAAATGGATTGATTAGTGTATATGGGTAAATGGGTAGAGAAACGATATTTTATTATATTAAAGTGATTGCATGTTCTAAATAGGAAATTGTATGAAATGTAAGAATTGGTTAAGAAATGGAAAGAGTTTACTTGCATGGATTTGTGTCGATTTAAATTAAGAAGTTGTTTTTATTGATGAGGCAAATAGTTATTTTAGTTTATTATATTTCAATTAGAGCAATTAATTTATTGTGAATGAAATATGAAAGAGATATGGATTAAGTATATCCAAAAATAGTAATGTCCTAGTGATTGCATTAAATGTTCTAGTTTCTCTATAATTCGTAAAGGGATGTAAGTTTAAATTGTTTAAGATTTCTTAGAAATATGGGTTATGATTATTTGAGTTAGCTCTGTAAGTGTGTCTTTGACCTTGTTAACGTTACCTATTGAATGAATATGGATTTAGGAAATCCAAATATTAGATTTGATTATTGACTTGAATGCTTTTGTTGCTATGTCGTTAAGTTGTATTGTGGGTGTTGGGATTTGGTGTTAGTCCTAAATTATAAGTCTTCCAGAAGAACTTAGAGGATGAGGGTTGTTGAACCTTTATGTCATCCAATTGTTTTTCCTTGGGTAGTGCGGGGCATCTTTTCAATTTACCCGATTTTCATGAACGAGGATCTTTTGTACCTCTTGTGAAAGGAGTGGACTATGTGATTGTTGTCTCCAAGATGTTTGGAGTGAGTTCTATCTTTTGTTTCCTCATTGTTTTGGAGTGGATTATGATGCCTAGTTGGTATGCACTTGTATCTCCCTTGGTGGATTGTTTGGGTGTGTGTTGTCGAACAGAAGAGTGGCTTTTGTTAGGGGCCGGAGCCCAAAGTGGTAAACCAGGTAACCTTCAGAAGTGAGTTAATCAAGTGATAATTAAATTAATGTACTTAGATGATTAGGATGCAGTTCACATTAATCAAGATAATTTAATCCTCACTCATAGACACAAGGGCTCATTTAGACTTGGGATGAGCGAGAAGGCCTGGAATGGCATAGTCATTTATCTTGTCAGTACGAGAGGTATTTGATGCCGCATGAGTGGGTATGAGTGCCGGGATTTGGTTGAGGCCACCAGGATTACCGGAGCCTATGAAGGATGCCCAGAGGAGATCTCATGACTACTATGCGATGATACTCTATTTAGGACAACTGTTGTTAATTGTTTTATGTGTATGGTTCTCTGAACATACTTGATTATTATTATGTCTAGAAGCAATGTGACCTATGTCAGTGATGTTTGATTTGTACTTGTATTGTACTTGAGTTGAACTAGATTTGTACTTATTGATGACATTTATTTGGTTATGTCAGTTTGAGTTAGTATGAGTCTGCCTTTGGTTAGTGGATTGTAGATCTTTGTCCATGTTACGTTGTTACTATCTCCTAGCATGGGGGGAGGGCCTTCGGGTACCACTTGGTTGGGTGGAACATGCACCAAAACCGTTAGGTCCCCATCTATCTTCGATACTTGGTGGCGAGACATCCCAATGGACAACTCGCGGCTCTTATCGTATTTTATTGCATTGTAATATTTCTATTTGTATAAGTTATTTTTATCTCTCTTATGTTTATGAGGTGGAATTCTGTAATTGTAACCTTATGTACTATTGCCTCATTCTGGGAATGAGTGATGTAACTATTGGATTAAGTTAATATTTATGAGATTGTATCTTGGTTGATTATCTTATTATGTTATGTGGTATTCTTATGATGTATGATGTTTATTTTATAAAGTTATAATGCTACGGTTATATGTAATATGTATGTGTGGGTTTAAGTAATCCTAACCTTGTAGCCTTAGAAGTTGTTGTTAATTAGTAAGTGAATGTGTATGTTAAATGCACTTTATAAAAAAAAAATTGGTTCGCTTAAGACTTTAATTACAACTTCCTTTAGGGTTACTTGGCGGGGCATTACATCCTCATCCTTGCCATTGTCATTTTTGAATGCAATGTTGATGATGGTGGGATGTGAACATTTCCTTGCCTAGGCCGCATTGTGGTGCGACCGTATGTACATAGGCACAACTGGTGGTATAACCTGCACCTGGTCGAACTATCATGTGACCTGGTGCTAGTAATATGGTATAATAATGTAGCCCAATCGTCTGGCTAGGAGTCTATCTAATTGCATCCTCTATATTTTCCTCCTATCCGATAACCAGGTCCCTTTATGGCCTCAAACATACATCATTACTCAATCTGTCAAAAATATGTTGCCAAAATAGTAAATTATCTTCAAACCACCATTCATGCACCAATGGGTATATGTGAGCATGAGGTTCACCTTGCGCTAAGCCTCGAGAATACCCAATTGGGCATGTGAAAGTGATGTGCTTGAATGCCCACACCTGTAGAAGTGTACATGCAGTGATGCTATGGTACTCATAGTATACATAATGCCCAAGGTAATGATACAGGTGAGCAAGCATGCTCAAAACCCAAGTGTAGACTACGCTCCTCTTCTCCATTTTCTTGATGTAATGGACGAGGCCCTTGTGAAGGTGAGAGCCTCACCGATCAATGGAAATGCACAATGTCATCATCGCAATCATGACATGACATACCAGGGGCACTATGATGCGGTCCTACTCTAACCACCTGATGTAGATGTGATTGGTGGTGTCCTTGAGGATGACATGACCGATACAGTGCTATTGCGCCACCTATGCATCCTACACTCTCTACCCCTCCTCATATGTAACCCACTCTCCTTGGATGAGAAGTTAGAGAATGTGATAAACATTCTCATGAGTCACAGTCATCTCCCTTGTCGGGAGATGAAATGATGAGGTGTTCGCATCCCACCTCTCCATCAACATCATCAGTATGGGTGGATGGAATTAGATCTCAGGCATGGTGTATACCCACCATAGCTTGACCTACTGCACAATAGTAATAATCGACCATGATCTAGTCACTATGGCTCTGCAACAACGACAACACAACTTTGTTGTTATGCTCATGGAGCTTGGGATTGTGGTTGTGGATCTCGAAATCCAATGTGCCAACAAGAAACAAGTGTGACCATTGGACACTATCCTACTAGTTGGATGCCTATGCTACTCACAAATTTTCTACAGCTAAAAAACAAAAAAAATGATAGGCTAGGGGGAAATTTTCCTCGTACCTTGTCTACTGGCTTGCCCCTCTCCACGTCGGTCCACAACTGCTCGATCCTAGGAAGCCATAGGTCTCGTTTGCGAGGCATTTTAATGAATAATTTCTTGAAAATGAACAAAATCCTCTTAGTGAATAGTGAAAATGAGATTCCATGGGCCCACTTTGAGCATATATAGTTGAATTTTTGACCATTTTTCACGGTGAAATTTCCCTTTCCCACCTTCCTATTGTTGCACTATTATGTCATTGATTTCAACCTCTAGTATGGATATGTTGAGAAGGTGTGTATGGTGTTGAGCAGGTGTTGCAGATGCAGTAGGGTTACTTGGTTTCCAAGTGCTTTTGATAAAATTTTCATAAAGACTTTACAAGGTGACTGGGAAGTGATCTGTATTTTACTCTGTATTTCTTTATTCTTGAAGATGTGCTTGTGTGGTTTGAAAGTGATATTAGAGGTCTTTGAAGGTGTTATATCTAGACTTTCAAGTTTTGGATCATGCGACAGTAGAAGATGTGTTTGACAGTGTGCTAGATTGTCTTTGGGTTGTGAAGAGGGATATCTGGGAGGAATGGAATTGCTCTACATTTCTCCATGCTGAAGTTTCTTGTATTGTGGATTTGAGAATGTGTTAATATTGCCTGTACCTAACTTTCCTTGGTTTGTTTAGTGTTCAACTATTCTGTAAGCTTGGTTCATGAGCTATATCTCAGTGGTAGTTTGACTGGTTGCACAAGATGATAGTATTCTTAGTGTCATGTGTTTGCGCTAGTGTTTCTGAATATTTCATTGATGGAATATTCTAGGGTTTTGTGTAATGTTGCTACAAAGTATGCAGGGTTTTTTTGGACTTGGTGAAGTGTAAATTTGGTTGCTTGATAGTGTTAATGTCGGTTTAGCCAACCTAGTTGTTAGCACTATTTGTAGACAAGATTCATGGTTTTTGGAAGCCTAGTTTAGTGTGTTAGTGTGGATTTGGGTTTTGGTTAACCCTTGATGTGATTTTCCCTCACTTATTTCTACCATAGAAGTGTTTGGTGCTAGTCTAATTAATGGTTGCACATTTGAAGTGCATATATTTCATTGAAGCCAACCTAGAGAAGGTTATTCAAGGTTGTGGAAGATATATATGCAAGGTAAATATTTTGGAGATGTGTGTGGTGTGGAATGATGTATGCATGATCATCTTTTGAGATCTAGGTGTGAGCAAGAATTCCTAAGACTATCAAAAGCAACAAGTAGAAGGTGTCTACAGTTTAGTGTGCCAAAAGTCATTGGAGGCAGTGAGTCAAAGGTTGTGGATGGTATAGAGACACTATGGTGGTTTCTCTAGTTGCTTTGAGGTAGTGAACCTCCTTGCAACTATTTTTTTGTAATCCAGAAGAAGTGATCTTCTTGAACAGTGAGCCCTTTAGGAAGTGAGCCTCTTGTAATTAGTTTTGATTTTCATATAGTGAGTTAATTCTCACCGTTATTTTTCCCTTTTAGGGTTTTCCACGTAAAAACCTAGTGTTCTATTGTGAATATTTGTGAATGTGTTGTTTCATTTGTGTACATTCATACTAATATTTAATAATATTTTGAAGGTTTTAATGCAAAATTGATTCACCCCCCATTCGAAGTTGTCTAGTGTGTCTAGCAATTGGTATCAGAGCAGAGGTTCCTTGGAAAAATCTTAACCGCTTGAGGTAGATCCAGATGACACACAAGAACGGTGTTAAAGATCTTATGTTTGATGGAACAAATTATGCTTTCTAGAAGGATAGGATGGGAGCCTTTCTCACCATATTAAGGTTTGGCATATAGAAATCATTTGAAAACGAATATACTATGCCTAATACTCCTCTCACAAGTGAAGATGATATCAAGGAGTATGAGAATAATGAAAAATAAAGGAATGCTATTTTGAGTGGGCTTTCAGATTCAAAACTTGTGAAGGTGATAAACTGCAAAACTGCTAAAGAGGTCTAGGAGAAGTTGAAAATAATTTATGAAGGAGATGATAAGGTCAAGCAAGCAAAGATGCATAATTTTAAGGCCAAGTTTTAAACCCTAAGGATGTCAGAGTATGAAGATATTACAGGCTACATGCATAGGGTGGATGAAATTGTCAATTTCATCAACAATATTGGTGGAAAATTGGAGGAAAATGAAATTGTGAAAAAGGTATTGAGATCCCTTCCTAATTCCTATAGCGCTAAAGTCTTTGCTATTAAGGAAGCTCATAATCTGGACCAATTTATTAGAGATCAATTTTTAGGTGCTTTAACTACTTTTGAATTAAGAGAGTTTGAAAAAGATTCTCCAAGGAAAGAAATTTCTTTTAAATTCAGCAAGAAAGAGAGGAATGATGAATCTAATCTAGATAATTTTGATGAAGTGGAAGTGAATTTTGTAAGAAGATTGAAAAAGGGCACTGATAGATACAAAGGTAAGTTACCTTTCAAGTGTTCTAATTATGGAAAGACAGGTCACTATGCTTCAAAATGTCTAGATAAAATTTCAAATGACAAACATAAACATCATAAAGGTAAATACTTCAAGAAGAGTTATTATGTTAAAGAAGATAGTGATAATGAGGAATCAAAATACTTGGATAATGAAAGTGATGAATGATTGTTCATGGTTTTGAATTTTGGAACTAATTCTACTAACTCTAAGAGATGTGTGGAAGAAACCTCTCCAAAAATAGGTCACAATATTGTAGGAACTATGTTGATTGCCTTTCATGCAAAAGAGGAGAGAAACTACTAGATAATTGATAGTGGATGTTCAAATAATATGCTAGGTGATAAGAGTAAGTTTGTTAACCTTAAGAAATATGATGGTAGTTGTGTTAAGTTTGGTGATGACACATTTGCTAAGATATGTGGAAAGGGTTCAATTACTTTTGATGGAAAGCATAAGATAGATGATGTTCTTTATGTCAAGGGTCTTTGACATAATATTCTCAGTGTAGGACACATGTGTAGCAGAGGATACAATTTGGTGTTTCAAGTTGATGGTTGTGAAATCAGAAAATGAAACTCTAGAATCTTGGTTGCAGTAGGAACAAGGACAAAAGGAAACGTTTATCAACTCAAAATTGTTGATGGTAAGTGATTTATGACTCAAATCAATGAAAGTTAGCTATAGCATAAGAGAATGGGCCATATCAATTTTGCTAGCCTAGTAAAGATCAACTCTACTAATGTTGTGAGGGACTTACCAAGTATTACAAAGCCTATCAATACAATTTGCAAAGAGTGTCAGTTCGGAAAATAAAAAAGGAATAGGTTCAAAACTAAAAAACATTCTACTACATGACCTTTAGAGTTGGTGCATATAGACCTATACAGACCTACCAGAACAAGAAGCCCTCAAGGTGATAGGTATTTTATGTTGTTAATAGATGATTACTCTAGAATGACTTGGGTGACCTTTCTCAAAGAAAAATTAGAAGATATCGATAAATTTAAAGCATTTAAATCTAT
>CM021102.1:618172889-618191608 GCA_007115665.2 Sequoiadendron giganteum | reverse complement strand
CTCCATTCTCATTCAACTTGTTCTCGAAGACCCATTTAGTTCCTATCACACTCTTGTTTGATAGTCTTGGGACCAGTTCCCATGTTTGATTCTTCTCAATATGCCTCAGTTCTTCTTCCATAACATTGATCCAATTTTCATCTTTGCATGCTTTAGTGACTGTTTTAGGTTCTATTTTAGAGAGTAAACAAAAATTTACCCGTTCCTCTGTCATATAAGCTTTTCTTCTTGTCAGCACACCATTTCTCTTATCTCCAATTATTTGATCCTTAGAATGGTTTTTCTACACATACTTAGAGTCTTGGGGTTCTTTTTTGGAGCTTCTTCCTCTTCCACTAGCATCTCTTTTCCTTCTTCTTCTTTTTCACTTTTGCAAAGGGGTTCATCAGATTCATATCCTTCTATTAGCACTGAGCTCTGATGTGATTCTTCATCCACTTTGACACTTGCACTTTCAAATATCTTTTTTAGTCTCTTATTGTAGCACCTGTATGCCTTGCTCTTTGTAGAGTATCCAAAGAATATTCCTTCATCTAATATTGCATCATACTTTCCTAAGTTTTCTTCATCCCTCATGATATAACATTTACTTCCAAACACACTGAGATATTTCGCAGTAGGATTTTTTCATACCATAGCTCATAAGGGGGTCTTTGAACTATTCACTTTTGCTTGTCCTCTATTGAGAATGTAAACTGTGGTATGGATAACTTCTCTCCAATAGACATCCGATAGATTTGTTTACTTCAACAGGGTTCTTGTTGCCCCCTGAACTATCCTATTCTTCCTCTCCACAACCCAATTTTGCTGCAGAGTCCTAAAAGCTAATATATGTCTTTTTATCCCATGATCTTCACAAAAACTATTAAACTTATTTGAGGTGAACTCACCACATATACTAGACGTTAAGCACTTGATTTTCAAATCCTTTTCATTCTCAATCATAGATTTAAATATTTTAAATTTATCTAGAGCTTTTGATTTTTCTTTGAGAAAGGTCACCTGAGTCATTCTAGAGTAATCACCTATTAACAACATAAAATACATGTCACCTTGAGGGCTTCTTTTTCTGGTAGGTTCGCATAGGTTTGTATGCACCAACTCTAAAGGTCCTATAGTAGAACGTTCCTAGTTTTGAATCCGTTCCTTGTTTGTTTTTTGAATTGACATTCTTTGCAAATTACATTGATAGGCTTTGTAATCCTTGGTAAGTCTCTCACACCATGAGTAGAGTTGATATTTACTAGGCTATCAAAATTGATATGCCCCAATAATCTATGCCACAACCAACTTTCATTGATTTGAGTCATAAAGCATTTTCCATCAACACTTTTGAGCTGATAAACATTTCCTTCTGTCCTTGTTCCTGCAACCAAGATTTCAAAGCTTCATTTTTTGATTTCACAACCATCATCTTGATTGTATCCTCTACTACACATTTTTCCTACATTGAGAAGATTATGTCGAAGACCCTTGACATAAAGAACATCATATTTCTTATGTTTTCCATCAAAAATAATTGAACCCTTTTCACAGATCTAAGCAAATGTGTCATCACCAAACTTAACACAACCAACATCATATTTCTTAAGGTTAACAAACTTACTCTTATCACTTCCCATATGATTTGAACATTTGCTATAAATTATCTACAAGTGTCTCTCCTCTTTTGCATGAAAGACATACAACATAGTTCCTTCAATACTGTGAATTGTTTCTGAAGCAATTTCCTTCACACATCTCTCAGAGTCAATAGCATTAGTTCCAACATTCAAAGCCATGAACAAGCATTCATCAATTTCATTATTCGGGTAATCTAATTCCTCATTATCACTATCTTCTTTAACATAATAACTCTTCGTGAAGGATTTACCTTAATGATCTTTATGTTTGTCATTTGAAACTTTATTTGGACATTTTGAAGCATAGTGACCTACCTTTTCATAATTGAAACACTTGAAAGGTAGCTTACCTCTATATTTGCCAGTGCTGTTTTTCAATCTTCTTACAAAATTCGCTTCCACCTCATCAAAATAATCCAAATCAGATTCATCATTCCTCTCTTTCTCGTTGACTTTAAAAGCAGTTTCTTTCCTTGGAGCATCTTTGTTAAACTCTCTTAATTCAAAAGTAGTTAAAGCACCAAAAAATTGATCTCTAATATATTGATCCAAATTCTAAGCTTCCTCAATAGCAGAGACTTTAGTACTATAAGATTTAGGAACGAATCTCAATACCTTTTTCACAATTTCACTTTCCTCCAATTTTCCACCAAGACCATTGATGGAAATGACTATTTCATCCACCCTATGCATGTAGCCTGCAATATCTTCATACTTTGATATCCTTAGGGTTTCAAACTTGGCCTTAAAATTCCGTATCTTTGCTTTCTTGACCTTATCATCTCCTTCATAAATGCTTTTCAACTTCTCCTAGACCTCTTTAGCAGTTTTGTAGTTGATCACCTTCACAAGATTTGAATTCGAAAGCCCACTCAAAATAATATTACTTGCTTTGTCATTGTTCTCATACTCCTTGATGTCATATTCACTTTTCAGAGGAGTATTAGGCATAGTATATCCATTTTCTACTGAATTCCATGCGCCAAACCCTAATGCGATGAGAAAGGCTTCCATCCTAGCCTTCTAGAAAGCATAATTTGTTCCATTGAACATATGAGCTTTAACACCATTCTTGTGCACCATCTAGATCTACCTCAAGAGGTTAAGATGTTTCCAAGGAACTTTTTATTTGATACCAATTGTTAGACACACAAGACAACTGAGGGGGGGTGAATCATTTGTGCATTAAAACCTTCAAAACCTTATTAAGTATTATTTTGAATGTAGATAAATGAAACAACACATTCACAAGTATTCACAATAGAACACCAAATTTTTACATGGAAAACCCTATAAGGGAAAACCATGGTGAGGATTAGGTCACTATATGAAAACCAAAACCGATTACAAGAGGCTCATTTCCTTAAGGGCTCACTACTGAGAAGATCACTTCTTCTGGATTACAAAGAAACACTTACAAGGAGGTTCACTACCTCAAAGAAACTAAAGAAACCACCACAATGTCTCTTTACCATCCGCAACCTTTGGCTCACTGCCTCCAACAACTTCTAGCACACTAAACTGTAGACACCTACTGCTCACTGCTTCTGGTTGTCTTAGGCATTATTGCTTGCACTCAGATCTCAACAAATGATCACACATACATCATTCCACACCACACATCTCCAAAATCTTTACCTTGCATATATATCTTCCATAACCTTGAATAACCCTCTCTGGGTCGGCTTCAATGAAACGTATACACTTCAAATGTGTAACCACTAAATAGGTTGACACCAAACACCTCCGTGGTGGAAAGAAGTGAAGGAAAACCACATCAAGGGTTAATCAAGACCCAAATATACACCGACATAGAACACTAGGATTCCACAAACCACAAAGCTCATATGCAAACAACGCTAACACACCAAATTGGCCAAATTGACATTAACATTATCAAGCAACCAAATTCACACTTCACCAAGGACGAAAACATCCTACGGACTATGTAGCAACATCACATAACAACCTAAAATATTCCATCAACAAAATATTCAAAAACACTGACATAGACACATGACACTGAGAATACTATCATTGTGTGTAGCCAATCAAACTGCCACTGAGATACAAATCATGAGCCAAACTTGTGAAATAACTGAACACTAAACAAACCAAGGGAAGGTAGGTACATGCAAATCTAGCACTCCAAAATTTGCAAGACAAGAAACTTCAACATGGAGAAATGCGGAGCAATTCCATTCCTCATAGATATCCCTCTTCACAAGCTAAAGACAGTCCAACACACTGTCAAATATATCTTCTATTTCCTCGTGATCCAAAACTTGAAACTCTGGATATAACACCTTTGAAGACCTCTGATCACACTTTCAAACTGCACAAGCACATCTTCAAGAATGAAGAAATGCAAAGCAAAATACAAAACACTTCCTAGTCAGATTGTATAGTCTTTATGCAAATTTTCTCAAAGCACTTGGAAACCAAGTAACCTTGCTACATCTACATCACTTGCTCAACACCATACACACCTTCTCAACATATCCACACCAGAGGCTGACATTAATGACAACACTGATGAAAAAATAGTGCAACAAATCCTTGTGATCATTAAATTATATTCCAAAGTTTCATTTATTTTCAAGAGAGGTAAAATTTATTAATAAATTTTATCTAAGTTAATTGTGACAAACACACATATGGATACCACTTAACCTTAATTATCAACATTTTACCAATAACTCGTGAGCGGCGATGGAGAGCGAGAAAGAGGATTTGAATTTTCTCCTGGTCAGCATCAGGTGCCTAGTTCGAAGGCAGATGGTTTTTCACTTGAGGGAGGCTCTTCCGTGGTTGCGGCAAGGGAGCTGACAGGTGAGGAACAGGGGGGAGCTGTTTTTGAGGACTCGGGTCGGGGGAAGCTGGGGGACCCAGGAGAAAGGCGGGACTCAGAAGGTAAGTGTTTTTCTAGTCCTAATCCGAATGGTGGTGATGGTGGGACCAAGGTCTTTGGAAACCTGGAAGTGGAGAAGGAGGTTGGGGACAAGGCTTGGGAGGAATAAAAAAGAAGATGGTCTTCGCTATTTGGCACCAAGCCTGTTGGTAAGTCCTCCCTCCCTCTGATCAGTAATATTTCGGTCCCGTCGAGTGGGACGTTTGCTATCCTTATCCCTGACCTGGTCATACACCACAACATTTCTTTAATGGCTTCTTCTTTGGTGGGAAAATTTATGGGTCTGAGACCAAACATTGAAGTGGTGAGGGACTTTTTTAGAAAGAAATGGAGAGAAAAAGGTCACATTGAGGTTGCGGCCTTACCCAAAGGTTTTTTCTCTTTTTCTTTTTCTTGTGAAGAGGATAAGAACGCTGTGCTGTGTGGTGGCCCCTGGGTCATTGACAAGTCATCTTTGGCTATCAAGAAATGGTCCCCGAAAATGGACTTCTCAGAGTCTTCTTTTGAAGCCATGCCAGTATGGGTTCGGTTTCTAGGCCTTCCAATGGAGTTTTGGAATGAAGATGTATTTAGAGGAATAGCGATATACTTTGGAGAACTTCTATCCATAGACACCATGACCTCGGCAAGGAAAAGGTTGGTCTATGCTAGGATTTGTGTGAGTATCACTCAATCTACTGATTTACTGTCTTCCACTAAAATATTTTCGAAGCTTGGGAAGTGGGTTCAATCTATTGAGTTTGAATCTCCCCCCTTTGTGTGTTTTAACTGCAAAAAAGCTAGGCATTGGGCTAGGGAATGCCCACTTAGTGTCTCCAAACCTGAAGCTAAGTCAAGTACTAAAGAGATAAAAATTTGGAAGGCAAAGGTAACAGAGAAACCCTTAGAGGAAGAGAATAAGGATGAGGTAAATATATCAAAGGTGGGTCAGGAAAAGAATAAGGAGGATAAGAACTCCAATTCGAACGACATAAATGATGGAGACCCTTTACTTGAGAATGTTGTGGACAATGTTGTTTGTAGTCAGAACAAGGAACCCAAGTTTTTGGGTACCAAAGGTGCCCAGGACAAGGAAGAAAAGGAAGAGGTTGAGAGCACAAGAAAGTTGGATGATAGATTGAAGTCTAAAATGAAGCTCCAAGACAATTTATGTGAAAAATTTGAGAAGATTTCTTGCAGTGGTCAAGAAGAGGGAAGTAGGGTAAGCAATGATAAGGTCTCTGTGGCTTCAGAGGAGAAGGTTTCTTTCTCTTCACCTAGGGACAACTCTCATCATTCCCTAGTAGTTGTGAAGGATACTTTTGGGAGCCTGGAGGAAAATAGCAAGTCAGGGAATGCCTCGAGGTTTTCCCTGATGATTAATGATGCTCCAGTAGATGATTTCATGGATGGCCAAGAATTTATGGGTCTTGAGGACCTTGACCTTGATGAGGATAGCTCATACACAAAGGTAGAGAAGAAAATAAATAAGAAAGGGGGTAATACTTTGGGGGTTTCCACTAGAAATAGATTGAAAGCGGATTGTGGAACCCAGAGAAGTTCGGGTAGAAAATCAACAAGATGGCACAAGGAGCACGAATGCAATCAAAAAATTGTAGATGGGACCCAAAAAACCATCCCAGAGATCTGTCGGATCAGCACCCCATCAAGAAAATGAAGTTCATGTCCTGGAATATCAGGGGGCTAAACAACTCCCACAAACAAGAAATTTTGTATAATTTTGCTAGGGATCATAAGCCAGATATTCTGATCATTCAAGAAACCAAAATGCCTAAAGAAAGGGTGGAGAAATTGAAAATATTTAAGAATAATGGTGTTCAGGGTAGGAGCTCAGAGGGGGCCTCTGGGGGGCTTACGACATTTTGGAACCAAAATCATATCCAAGGTACCCCGCTTTGGGATGATGTCAACCATGTGGAAACAAAATTCAAGCACATTAGGGATGGTTTTAGTTGGATTTTGTCTAATATATACGTCCCCAATAATAGGACTGCCAAAAGAAGTTTTTGGAAAAGACTTGAAGCTTTTAGGAGTAGCTTCCCTAATGAGAACTGGATTGTGATTGGAGATTTCAACACTCCATTGCTTGATTCTGAAAATTTTGGTGGGTCTCAGATTCAGATGGATAGTAAATTGGATTTGATGGACTTTTTCAACTCTCAGTGCTTACATGATGTGGATCTTAAGGGAGCTATGTTCACGTGGACCAATAGGAGGGCTGGTTATGATCTCATCCAAGTGCGGCTTGATAGGGCGCTCATTTCGGATAACTAGCTGAAGGCTTACTTCTGTTCTCTTACCGCTCTTTCAAGGATTGGTTTAGACCATTATCCTATTAGCTTTGTGGCTGATTCTATCTCTGGTAAGAGAAATTTTCCCTTTAGATTTGAAAAAATGTGGATGTCTCACTCTCATTTTTCTAGTTGCATCTCTGATTGGTGGCATATAAAGGTTAGTGGTACTGCTATGTTTCCTGTGGCCAAGAAGTTGGGGGCGGTTAAAATGAATGTTAGGCGATGGAACAAAGAAGTATTTGGTGATATTTTTGCTTCTAAGGCTACTATCTAGATGGAGCTTAAATAAATTCAGGATAGGATTCAGAAGGATGGCTATGAGGGAGACCTTTTACCTAAAGAGAATGAAATTCTTACTAAGTATCATGCCATTATCTCCAAGGAAGAAGAATTATGGAAACAAAGATCTAGGTCAGTCTGGTTGTCTTCTGGGGATAAAAATACCAGATTTTTCCACTTGACTACTATGAAGCACAGAGCGACTAATCAAATAAATCATATTTTGAGGAATGCTATAAGAATTGAGAAGGAGGATGAGATAAGGAGTGAAGCTATTAAGTTTTTTGGGAACCTGTTATCTAGTGATGGTAGGCTGGACGTGGATGCTCAACAAATCCTTATTGATGTTATCCCTAATATTCTGAATGAGGATCATAACAAATCTTTGACTGGCATACCTTCTTTGGATGAAGTCAGAAAGGCAGTGTTCTTGTTTGAAGGTAATAAAGCCCCTGGGCCTGATGGCTTCCCTATGTTTTTCTTTCAAGTTTTCTGGGAAATTGTGGGTGAGGATGTTGTGAATGCTGTCAAAGAATTTGTGGATCTCGAAGATTGTTGAAGGAACTTAACTCCACCTTTCTTGTTCTCATCCCTAAGATCCCGCGTGTGAATTCTTTTGAGCGTTTTTGACCTATTAGCCTATGCAATTCTAATTATTAAATTATATCTAAAGTGGTGACTACCGGGATGTTGGACATCCTCCCGTTGCTCATTTCCCCTCAACATAACAGGTTTGTCCCTGAAAGATAGATTATGGACTCCATAATTACTGTTCATGAGAACATCCACTCCCTTGAGGTGTCTAAGAATCAAGGTTTTCTTCTCAAGTTGGATATGTCTAAGGCTTATGACAGAGTGGATTGGGATCATTTATTGAAGATCTTAAGAGCTTTTGGGTTTTCTGAAAGATTTGTTCAATTGATTAAGGAAATGATCTCTACTACAAGCACTGCTCTTATTGTTAATGGATCTCCTTCCAAATTTGTTAAAGTCACTAGAGGTGTTAGATAGGGAGATCTTGTTTCGCCTATTCTCTTTACCCTTTTAGCAGAAAGTCTTGGCAAGCTGTTGCTTAGAAAGCTTAGTGATGGAAGCTTGAAAGGACTAAGACTGTCCTCTGCTAACATTGTGTGTTCTCACCAACAATTTGTTGATGACACCCTCCTCATGGGTTGTGCCACTGTTGTTGAAGCCAGAGTCCTAAAGAACTGCTTGTTTTTGTATGAAGTTGCTTCTGGGCAGAAAATCAATAGGGAAAAAAGCTCCATTTTCTTCTTCAACACCCCAGAATGGAGGCAAAGGAAGATTGCTGAGATTCTTGGCTCTGCTATTAAACCTCTTCCTTCTACTTACCTGGGTCTTCCTTTGGGATCTAAACCTCCTGATTCTTTCTGGACTACTCTGGTTGACTGATTTAATTATAAGTTGACCAAATGGAAAGGTGCCCTTCTGAGTCAGGCTGGAAAAGTGCTTTCGCTTAAATCTTCTCTGTAGAATTTGTCGGTTTATGCCTTGAGCCTGTTTAAGGTTCCTTATAAATATGATGAAATTATTGAAAGAATACAAAAACGCTTTCTATGGTCGGGAGTTGAAGATAAGAAGCATGTTTATTTGGTTTCTTGGGAGAGTGTGCAAGCCCAAAAAGTATGGGGGTTTGGGCCTACGAAGCTTGAAATTTTTCAAAAAAGCCCTTATGGTGAAGCACGTGTGGTGAAATTTCTCTGAAGTTCATGAGTGGAACTCTATTTGGTACCGTAAATATCTATAGGGTGTTGCTTCTCAATGAATTCCTATACTCTCCTTCTCTCCCTCTAGGTTCTACTCTATGGAATAATGTTATCAAGGCTAGGGATCTTGCTAGAAAGGGAGCTATGTGGAAGCTTGGAGATGGTAAAAAAAATCTTTTTTGGGAAGATATGTGGGTGGGAAATGAACCTTTTTGTAACATTCCGACCTTTAGGAACCATATGGGGGAGTGCAAAGTCAGATTCGGTAGTCTTGTTGGGGATTACTGGAGGTTGGACCAATGGGTGTGTGTTTCTCTTCTTAGTTTGGATCTCTCACCCTTGCAGACCATTCTTAACTCTGTTGTGCTGCTTCCAAGGGGCCAAGGGGATCATCTGATTTGGAAATTATCTCCCTCGAGGATTTTTTATGTCTCTTCGGCCATTGCTTCTTGCTACTGTCTTTCTCCCCCTCCTATCTGGGCGAAGCCTGGACCTTACTCCTAAAATCAATATCTTTTGTGGATTATGCTCTAGAATAAAATATTGACTAATGATAATCTTTGTAAGCGTGGTTTTTCCTTACCTAATAGTTGCTATCTTTTGTTGTACGGATGTTGAAACTGCTTCATATATGTTTCTTCATTATTACTTTGCCTATAACATTTGGTGCAGGATTTTGCAAATGTGGAATCTCAGTTGGGTTTTTCCTGGTTCTATAATGGATTTCTATAGTCAGTGGAAAGTTCCCTCGAAAAATCAAGTGCTGGATCTGCTCTGGAAATATATATCCCACACGTTGTGTGGGGAATCTAGAAGGAGTGCAACAACAAAATCTTTAGGGAATCTTCCCTCTTAGAGGAGGTGGTCTTTGAGAAAATTATCAAAGCTCTGAGAGAGAATTTCAACTTGTTGAATGGTAACATGAAGGTTAAAGGGAAGAACAACTGCCAAAAAAATGATATCAGAGTTGTTGAGGCATGGATGATTAAGGCTGATGTGTCTCAGTTCCTAAATCTATTAAGGGCCCTAGGGAGGGAATCTTCTGGAGACTTCCCCCTCCTGGATGGGTTAGAATCAACTTTGACTGGGTGACCAAGGGAAATCCTGGGCCTATTGGGTGTGGGGGAGTGATTAGGGATGATAATGACAATTTCATTTCACCAGTGGCACTCCCCTTGGGAACCCAGACTAACCACCTTGTTGGAGCCATAGGGGCTTACCAAGTCCTTAACCTTGCTAGTAAGTTGAAGTACAAAAATGTTTGGGTTGAAGGAGATTCTAACAATATAATCCAATGTATTAAAGGGTCTGAAAAGCCATCCTGGACTATAGAGAATTGGGTTAACTTATCTAAGGAAATTATTAATTCCTTTGAGAACTACTTTGTCACCCATGTCTATAGGGAGATCAATATAGTGGTGGATTATTTCGCTAACATAGGGGTGAAGGCGAATAATAAAGTGACGTGGCAGAGGAGTGATGGTCTTGAGGCTGACATCACAACCTTAATTATGTATGATCGAACCCATGGGAAGGTTCAATTTCCCTCTCTGAATAATGATTAAGGTGAAGGCGGGTTTTCCTAAGCAATCTTGGTACTACTGTTTCATCATTTTTCTTCAAGGGATGGAGTACCGCGGATTTTATGGTCTTATTAATCTTTGGTGCTTCACACGCTTTCTGGGCATTTTTGCACTCACGAATAGAAGTATTTTGGAGTCTTCAAAGAAAGATTGCATTGAAGATAGAATGGGCAACGATCATTGTAGGTTGGAACTGGTTGATTGTAGTGAGCTGAAGAGCAATGGAAAATTGTGGAGGGTGTTGGAGAAGGGTGGCATCGCGATCTATATGGAGAAGCTCCATGGTAGGGATCAAGAAGTTACCAGGATTTTCACGAAGGACTGGAACAATGGCAGAATTAATCTATTTGGAAGGAAAGTTAAGATTGATGATCAATTAATTTCTGAGGTAACCGGGATGCCGATGGAGGGTCTCAAGTTTCATAGAGATAGGAATCTCTCTGACCAGGCAGTTAAGAATTTCCCTCGCAAACAAGGAAAGGGAGGACCTACTGCGGGATACTAAGAGTAGCTATGATGCTATGAAAATCAAGTTGTTGTGGAGGGAGGTGTTGAGGATTATCAAATAGTATATCACATTGGATGGGAGATACACCATAATTTTTGGGTATCACTTTGTGCTCCTGAACCATTTCAAGCACCAGGTCAGGGTCTCCCTTCCTTTTTACCTCTCTACTTCTTTAAATTTGAATCTTCAAGACCATGTTTCTAATCCGGTTAGATATTCCATAATTCATGAGGGTTTACTTGTTCTCATCTATGAACACTTTAAAGCTTTTTCGACCATCCATCATACCCCTTCTCCTCACTCTATTTCTAATAAGGAGGAGTTGGGTGATACTTATACGGAAAAAGATAAGTGGGATACTGAAATGGAGGGGGAGGAAGAGCACCCTGTGGAAGCTAAGAAGAACGGAAATTTCAAAAGGAAGTCTAAGTCTTTTGCCCTTTCCAAACCCAGTGCAATGACGTCTACTGGCAGGGCCAAAATTATTTATCCTGGGTTTGATATTTCCAATTTGAAACTGCAAGGTACTCCTAGTGTTTCGCATCAGGGGAAAGGTAAAAGAAAATTGTAGGACCCTTCCTACCACATTGACCAAGAGGAACCCCAGCACACCAATTCTTCTGAGACGTCCAACTATCCAGCTACAGATAGGGAGGATAGGCCACGGTACCCCAGTGATCTCAAGGAAGATGACCGCTACTTCAAGGCTAAGTGCGAGTATCTTGGTGACATCCTTTCTATTGCTCGCAATGGTTCTGTTGATTTTTTTTTGTTTGATTAGGTGGGCCTTCTTTGAGATAAAGGAGATAAAGCTTAATCAAAGGGGTTATAATAGTAGGTTGGAAAAGGTGGAGGGGGCTGATAACGCGAGAAAGGAAAAAGGAAGAGCTAAGGACCTGTGGACGGAAGATGAAAATAAATATATGGTTGAGTGCTTGAAGAAAACTATGGAGGATTTGGAGCATTTCAAGAACAATCATGAAGGTAAACTTTCTGATATTGAGGGGAGGCTAAAAAATGTCAGAGAATCTATTCAAAAAGTTTTGGAAATGAGCCACAAAATTCTTAAGTCCACTGCCAGTACCATGAACATGATGGTCAAAAATCTAGAAAGGGATCATTAGGTAAAATTTGTGGTGGATGTGGAGGAGGTTAAAGATCCAGGCTAGGCTGAAGGGGTTGGGCCAAGCAAACGCACTAGAGCCAATCTGAAAAAGAAGTTGGACAAGCCCCCCGTGTACATACAGGACATGAAGTAAGCTGCTATTAACATGGACAACTTGGAAAATGAGGTCGCTGAAATCCTGAGAAATTTGGCCTAGTGGCTGGTTTCCTACAGGCGTTTTGCTGGTTTTTTGTTTTGTGTTGTCTTTGTGCTGGTTTGTGGTTTTTCTTTGCTAGCATCTTTTCATCTTTTGTTGAAATTTTAATGCTTTATCCTATCTCTATCTATTGTTAAAGGGTTTCGGGGCCCCTCACCTGCTTTTACCTTAATCAAAAATATTTTACTAGTAACAAAATTATAGTGTTAGTTTTACAAAAAAAATACATTCAACCTTTTTTTAATTAAAAAAATACAAATATAAAATACACTATTTCTTTTTAATTTCATTAGTTTACATCATTTCAAAATTCAAAACATATATGTCACATTCTAGTGACTCAAGTTTAAAAGTTAGATCAGTGTTGGCTATTTCATTTATAGAAGTGACACAACTTTGAACTTTCACCCCTAGAGAGTGTATCCACCCATGTCAAACACCATGTAGATAGATAAGCAACATATGCTCCTACAACATGTTCTTAATGATGTCAAGATCCCTAGCTTTCATCTCATGCTCTAATTGATATGGAATTTATAGCTCACTAGTTTCCATCCCATTCCTCGATCAATGAAACTCCTCTTACAACTCACTAGTTTCTAGGTGTTTCTACAACAATTACTCAATAGTTTTCCCTACCAATATTGTTTTATGATTTATACGAGTACATGCACTAGATGATGATGTGACTCAATCAATCCCACATTAGGTCAAGGTGACTATGGGTGAGAGTAATATAAGTATGGGTATGGATTTTTGGTGCACATATTTGTGATCTTGACCATTAGATATAAATTAGGTTTTACGATTGTAGACACCTAAGTTTGACCACTTATATTTAGTCAAATTTATCTTTTTTTTGTTTTAATATCCTTTTATCCACATTAGTTAAATAATGTTACTATTATTTAATTAACATCCTTAAAGTCTTCTAAATCCCTAAAGTATTTAGTTAAATAATTAAATACTTTACCCCTTTATCTCTTTCTTCCAAATAATTAAATAAATAACCCACTTATTTAATTCTCTTTATGTCCCATCCACACTTAATTCTAATTCATCTCCTAATCCCATCATTAGGGATGTGCACTTTCCTAATCTATGATTAGGAGGTGTCACATCCTCCAACTTTTGTAAGTTGGCTCCTAATCAGCATTAACCACCTAACTCTCTTCTAATCCTTCATCAACTAGTCTAATCAGCCCCCTTTAGTCAACTCTCCCACATCCCAATGGAAGTTTTAATTCCATTTTATTCTTCCAACACCCTTAATGCAATTTTTAATTTCATTTACAATCCCTATGTACTTTCCAATGGAATTTTAAATTCCATTTATTCACCCAAGGTTTCCCAAGGAATATTTTATTCCCTTTGTCTTCCCCATGCACATTAAAAAATATTTTTTAATTCCTTTTGGTCAACCTTTGATCTCCACCCTTGATATCTTGCCCTTGGCCAAGAATGAATCTTGACCATTCATTCATCTCTCCTTGGCTAAATGGCTAACACTTAGCCATTTCACAACCCTAACCAGAAGCAACACACTCATTCTCATTCACAATCTAACCAGACATACATTCAAGCTCTCATCATCTCAACCCATCTCAAGTCTTCAATCACCATAGCCATCTTCTTGCACCCAAATCAAGCATTAAAAAGCCATTATGCTGCCGAAATCAATCTAGGAGCACACAAATCAAACGATCTACAAGGTCAATCAACCAATCAACTTGGACAAGGTAATATCACTCAATTTCTTGTATTTTGTTCAAGTTCAACTTAGTCCTAATCTCAAGGTGTTGTTTGTGTTTTCTTTGTTTGCATTTCATTAGTTTTGCATTTTAGACTAGGTAAAAACACCTGCACACATTTCTGGCAAGCCCGGTGGGACCCACGTCACGGGTCTTTTCTTTCACGTTCTCTGTTGTTTGAATTTTGCAGGTCCAAATTTCAGTTACAGAGGCGAAACTGCCTTGACGGGCGAGATTACTTAGCACAGGGGCAAAGTTGCCTAGACAGACATGTGAATTTTCCTTCAAGGGCAAATTTTCCTGGACAGACAGGCAAATTTGCCTCTTCAAAAGGGTGAATTTGCACATCACAGGGGGGAAGTTGCTCTCAAGGGCGAACTTGCCTCCCTTCAGGGGAAAACCTGCTTGGCCCCCACAGATAGGCGAACCTGCTTTAACAGACATGTGAACCTGCTTTAACGAACAGGTGAACCTGCCTTAACAGATAGGTGAACTTGCCTTAACAGACAGGTGAACCTACCTTAACAAAAGGGCGAAGTTGACTTTCCAGAGGGGCAAATTTTCTCAATAGGAGGGGCGAATTTGCCTCACACAGAGGCGAATCAAAGGTGAATTCGAAACCTTAATCTTCTATTTTCTGTACTGTTTTGCTTCCGTTTTCAGATACGAATCCACTAACTTGGTTGTTTGTGAGTGTCCTTGCTTCCACCTAACAATTTGTGCAGTTGTTTCTTGTTCGTCCAAGATCAGTGGTCCAAAACCACTAGCGCATCTTCTGCAAAACGATTGGTCCAAGACCTTTGGTTAGTCTGTCTCTCGTTTTTCCATACTGGCTAGGCACACATAACTTTAATTAAAGGGTTAATTAACTTGTTTTTTGTGCTTGTGAGTGGACTGTTGACGTATCCAATCCCCTTGTGCCACTTGGTGATCCTGGGTGACGAGAAGTTGCAGTTCACTATAGTCCAGTTAAGTCCACCTAGGAGATGCTAGTGCGTCTAAGCTCTCCCCTTGCACTACGTGCGAACCTAAGGACCAACCGAGACATCTGGTGTCTTCTTCCCTTAGCGAGACTTGCTTGGGATTTCATCACCCGAGGGACGATCCCAACCACGTGTTACCAACGGGGTATATAAAGGGGGGAGAGTGAAAGGTGTACCTCAACCCAGTCACGTTGTGTTTGGTGGAGCGTCGAAGCTAGGGTGATACTTAGATAAGACGTGAAGAGTTGGTCCGAGTTTCCAGTACCTCGTTGGGGCTCTCGACTCACGCTTGTGACAGGCTGGTATTCATGGTTGTGCCCCATGTACCGTGCGTATATTGGGGACTCATGAGATAGCCTTGTTCAACCTAGATTGAGACCCTTATCACTAATTCTAGGATCGTGTTGTTTGGTGTGTCTTCTCTGTGAAATATCGATGCTTTTCTTTTCAGTTGAGTCATTCCAACCTTCTGTCTATTGTTTTTCGTGCCTGTCATCCTTTTCCACAGTTGTACCTTCCCTTCAGAGGTGATCTTGCTTCTCAGTCCAGTCTAGGTCATCCAGTTGGCAATTTTTCCTTTGTTAGAGGCGAGTTTTCCTTTGGGCTCCTCTCTGAGGTGACCCCATTTTTGCTCGTTCTCTTGAACAAGCGAGTCTGTCCATCTCTTAGGTGAGTATGTTAGTCATCAAATTCGCCCATCCCCTTGTCATAGGCGAACTTGCAACCTTGTTGGGTGAATTTTCCTGTTACACGGGCGACCTTGCCTCTTGTTCAAGTTTGTTTTTCGTCTTAGTGTCCATTCGGGTCCGTTTGGCCATTTTCTGACCCGTTCTTCGTTCGAGTCCCCACTAGGATTTGTTTAGACAAATCCAGTTGTTTGTTGGTGGTCCTATCCTCCATCTGGATTTGTTTTGGCGAATCCATTCATTCTGTTGGCTATCCTGTTCTCTGTTCGGGGCCTCGTTCGGGTTCATTTAGGTGTTTGTTTCCTTCATTCTCATCCCTTTCTTCGTTCGAGTCTCCGTTTGAATCCATTCAGGTGCAATTGTCATTCCATTAGGCAATCCTCAAAGTCACACTTGCCCGTTCTTCGATTGCTTCTGCCTGTTCTTCAGTTGTTTGGGCGAACTTGCAGCTGTTTAGGTGAATTTTCCAACTATTTGGGTGAACTTGCAGCTGTTGAGGCGAACTTGCAGTTGTTTTGGGTGACTTTTCTCCTAGGGGCGATCCTGCTCTATTGTTTGGGAAAATTTGCCCGTTGTTTTGGGCGAACATGTAGATGTTTTAGGCAAACTTGCAGCTGTTTTGGGCGAATTTGCTCCTAGTGGTGATCCTACTCTACTTTTTGGGTGAAATTTCCTATTGTTTTGGGCGAACCTGCAGCTATTTTAGACAATCTTGCAACTGTTTTGGATGAATTTGCTTCTAGGGGCGATCCTGCTCTACTGTTTGGGCGAACCTGTAGCTGTTTGGGCAAATTTGTAACTATTTGGGTGAACCTACATCCTTAGATAAGCGAATTTTCCAAGCAAGTTTGCCTGTTTGTTGTGTCAGCTAGTCCTTGGGCAAATTTTCTAGTCAAAACATGCAAATTTTCCAGTAAGAATAGGCGAATTTTCCATTTGGAACAGACAAATTTGCTAGTCAGAATAGGCGAACTTGCAAGTCAGAACAGGTGAACTTGCAAAACTTGATAGGTGACCTTGCAACCTTTAGAGGCAAATCCGCTTCCCATACAAAATCTAGAGAGTCAATCCTTCATGCCACAATTAGCCTACATCTTCCTCAGTCCAAAATCATAATCTAATCATTCCTCATCTTCCTATTCATCCCCAAACCATCCAATTTTTTTAAAAAATTAGGAATTTATTTACCCTGACTTGTCAGGTTCATAACTTTCTACTCGGTGCTTAGAATTCAAAACTGTTTACATTGTCAAAAAGGTCTCCAAGAGTACTAATTCAATCTCTAAAATCGTGTGCCTTTGACAACCCAATTTTAGGGACTGACACAAGTTTCAACCCCAAATTCTGCTCTGAAGACCTCCAAAAACGTGATTTACTACGACATAGAAAAAATGAAAAAAATTGAAAATTTTAATTTTTGATTTTTCTCAATCCTATCACCCCTGGACTGTTTTGGACCATAATCTAAGCTTTTATCTCATCCTAATCTAAGCTCCAATCCAATTCTAATCTGAATTTTAATCCAATCATCCTAATCTGAGTTTTAATCTAATCCTAATATGAGCTTTCATCCAATCCGAATTTGAGCTTTAATCCAATCACAATATGAGCTTAACCCGAATCCCAATTTGAACTTTAGTCCATCTATATCCGATATCTTCTGATATTGAAACAAATCTTAAGATCTCTTCTCCCATCTTCTTCCAATCTATCTTATTTATCTTTCATCATCATCTATTATGTCCTTCTAATCATCTACCCCCATCTTTTCAATCCGTATCCATTTCATCTAATGCCATGAATCCTTATCCTCCTCCCGCACAACCAATAATAGTAGTCAAGGGGAATCCTAACTACGTTGATGACGATAATGAAAGTCTTGTTGATCAAGATGAATATAATATAGATGCCCTTGATGTTGTCATTGCTAGCAAGCTTCTTCCGACCGCCTCCCAAAATCCAACCACTCCTCCAAACTATCCCCCCCTCCCTTCATCTGCATCTAATAACAGTCCTTATGCTACCTTTGACAAAGGATATCTAGTATCTTCACCATCCACATATTCATCATGTCCTCCCTCTACATCTCTCTCCTATCCAACATCTACATCCTCCTATATTAATCCACCATCCCAATATTCCTATCCTTATCATCATCAACCATCACAATTATCTCTACCTTAATCCCACATCCACATCTTCCCATCCTAATTCAACATCCACATCCTCCTACACAAACCCACCACCCATGTCCTCTTATCCTAATCCATCATCTCAATCTTCCCATCCTAATTCAACCTCCACACCCTCCTATCTTAATCCACCATTCCAATATTCCTACTATAATCCACCATCCCAATCTTCTCAACCTAATCTAGCATCCACATCTTCCTATCATAGTTCATCATCCACGTCCTCTTGTATCATTCCCCCCTCCATTCCATTATATTTTAATCCTCCTCCCAATTCACCCTACCTCAATCCTCCGTCTAATATTGATCCACCCATCGAGCTTAATCCTTCACCTACTCCTAGTCCTCCATCCAATTCCATCCACTCATCTAATCCTAATCCACAAATTCCTAATCATAGTCCTCCAACCATCCATAATCCTCCATCCATTCCCATCATCCCACCTAACCCTACATCCATTCCCAATATCGTCCACGAACTCATGACAAAAGAGACATCCCCAAATCCACATCTTCATGTTGTGGAACCATGCAATCCCACTCTATCATGTTTGGTCACTAGTGATGAGGCCCTCCTCCATCCTACACCTATCACTCCCATTATCATTCCTAACACTGTCCAAACAGTTGAAACCATCAAACCCACTAAATCCATTGAATCGCCATCTTCTACTCCTGGAACCAATGAAACCAATGAAGACAACCAAATCCAATCCACTCCCCTAGTCCTAGTATCACCAAACTACATTCCCATGACCCTCTTGAATCCTCCATCCTTCCATCTCTTCCACTTGAGGATTCCTCCCAACACTCCATCATCATGCCTCCCATACAAGATGATTCATGCCAAGAGCTTGATCC